>CAUHTR010007672.1:0-102844 GCA_959609185.1 Schmidtea polychroa | reverse complement strand
TTCTATTGTGACATCAATGTATAAGTCACATGGGTTATGCTCGATCTTAATAGTTATACTGCAGGTATGTCCCAATCAAACTATAGCAGCGACGAGGAAGCCAACCAGCAAATGATCACTCGACTCCGGTCCCGGTACGTCTGGTATCACATCCATCGGTGGAGCCAGGGACGGGACCTGGATTGTTCCAACCGAGTAATCCGGACAGGCCCCGAAGTAGATGCCCCGGCCTGGGTAAAGGTAGAGCCGGAGAATAACCGGTTACAGGAGGCCCGAGATCAAGCGGCCTGGGATGTGGAAGCCGCTCAGATGCGACTCAAGAGGATCGAGTTGCGAATCCAAGCGAAAAGGAAGGAAAAACCGTGGAAGACCTAGAGGAGGCCGAGGCAACCCCGCGGAAGAGGGGAAGGCCTCGCAAGCGACTGAACTAACTCATCGCCAAAGTTTTTGCAAAATTATCATTCAATTGTGACTTAATTAAACTTTAATTATTACAGTCTTTTTAATAAATTATCTTGTGTATTGCGTGCTTAACATCTGAATCTATGTTTATTTATAATATTGATTTTATTTTATAATTGAATGGATAATATGCTGTAAGAATATAATCGTTGAATTTATCTAGTGTTCAAACTATTGGAAAATTTGCGAAAGGATAGGGAAGAAGCCCAAAAACAGGCCGAGGGGCTCCGCATACGGGTAGACAAGCTCAAGGGACGGTGCCGGGAACTAGAAAGCACCTGGTTTAGTCCCGAGGACATGAAAAAGAAGGTGGCGCTGGTCCTTCAACTGCAGACGCAAGCTGCGCAGGATCAGATGGAGATCCGGGCACTGAAGCTCCAGCTCCGCGCGTTAGAAACCGAGCGCAATGAACAAGTAGTTCATGGAGCCGCCATAAGCCAAATCCGGCCGTTGTCCGTGGAACTAGCCGCTATATACCCCCCGGCCGCGAAAGAGAAACCCAAAAGGAAGCGGTTAGGCCGAAATATTCGGGAAAAATTGAAGAAAGCTAGACTGGCCGAATACGAGCGGCAAGCAAACTCGTCACTAGCAGCCACGACGGAACTGGCCAGTCCCACCAATAAGCCTGTTTGAACTCATATTCGATTTTAGGTGTTTTGTCGTATTTGTATGTATTATTGTAGTCTGCAAATAATATGTTCCTTGTTAAATTAATGCACATTTGTAGTGATAGAATGATGACTAGTATAGTTTATGATTGCCTGGAAAATGAGAACTGGTGCATAAGGTTGGGAAAATAATTTTGATAAAGGGACCTGAGAAATCGGACATACACCTTCTATCGGTAGTCCGTGAACCCATGGAGTGCTCGACAATTATAGTGCTTTGATGCGCTCACTTTTTGCGAGTACTCAACCCTTGGTACAGTACCAACGTTGATCACTCAACGGGTACCAAGCGGAAAAACAACGTTGTATCCTGGGTTACGCTGGTAACAGCACTTAAACATTCAACCACCAGTAACCCACCAT
This sequence comes from Schmidtea polychroa, assembly GCA_959609185.1. Lineage (NCBI taxonomy): Eukaryota > Metazoa > Platyhelminthes > Tricladida > Dugesiidae > Schmidtea > Schmidtea polychroa. The sequence continues at coordinate 101,351 of CAUHTR010007672.1, read as the reverse complement.
TTGCATCAAAAATTCAAAATGAAATTTTAAGTCTAATCAAATGTTATTATACGTTATCAATAGTTAAAAAAGTAAAAGTCACTGACACCAAAAAACCAAACAAAATAAATTGCCAAAAAATCTACCTGGAGGCTGCTAGGACTGCTTCATATACTATTCTTTGATCTTTTGTAAAACGGCCATTGACAGGAAAACTGCATGTTATATCACTAACATAACAATAATACTCGCCACCCATATCGAAAAGACACATATCACCATCTTCAATTTTTCTGTCATTAGGTGCACCAGCATGTCCATAATGTAAAACCGAACAATTACAACCTCTGATAAATAAACTTAGGCATTATGAAGATCTAATAAACTCACGTAGCACCAATTGATGAATACGCAACATTTCTCATAGCACCGTGAAAGTAACAATGATGCAAAAATAAACTTTCTACTTGATATTCGTACATTCCAGGGTATACTGAACGCATAATTTCTCGATGTGCTTTACTACTAGCCTTATTAGCATATCTTAGCACCTCCAACTCTTGATTAGTTTTAATAACTCGACTATTAACGTATTTAGTTGTAATAAAAAATAGTATACAATTTACCATTCGGTCATTTCATTGTGTAAAAGGGAATTGTCTACTGTGAAACTAAAATAACACAAGTTAGTTAATATCAAATAATTTTCAAACAAATCCACAATTATACAGCAAAATTGTTTTTAAATTATTATTATTTAAAAAAACGAAATTTAAATAAAGTGGAATATAAAGTTTTACTTTATGAAAAGTAAATAATATTAGTCAGTGCTTTTTTTCTGACGTAACGCTCCGGAACGGCGTTCCGGCACCTTTTTTCGCTGAATGATTTTAAAAAATTGACATATGCTTTAGTTTTTTGTCATATTTCTATTTCTGACATTTTAAATAGTCAATTACAATCAAATTAAAAGTAGTAGTCGTACGCCAAAGCGAGTGAATTATAACTCCGTGCTTCCTATGTGTTATTAGTAATAACTTATTACTATTATATAAAACACGCTCACAGTAAATATACGCCATTAATATACTACGTCATTAAAATCGTCTCCTGTGGTCGGTGTTGTATATTCACATTATAAAATAATCAATTTCAGCGTCATTATTTTGCATTTAAAGGATAGTACAGATACGTTCCGGCACATTTTTTCCAGAAAAAAAGTACTTATATTAGTATATATGAAGCCCTCTGGATGATGATCGTATTATTTTGAAAAAACACAGGCAAGTGATTTGTAATTTTCGTATATTTATTAATGGACTATAATGTGCCACATTATTATATTATAATCACAATCATATTCTTTCAGAGGAATGGACGACGGAAATTATTTTTCAAATTATTCACTATTATTGTGAATATCAATTTCCAAATTGTACTTATTGCGCATATATAATATGAATCCTAAACTCAATAACTACATATATCATGAAATTCACAAAACCCAACTGCTCCATAATATCTAAATTTTTTACCAACATGTCTTAAATTGTCGTTGCAAGTATAACCCTTTCAAAGTTGTAAGCTAATGCAAATTGATCTACATTCTACTCTTATAACTCTTTTCAATCACCCTTATATGATAATTCCAACTATTTTACATTAAATTAGTTCAATTTACAATATGCGATTGTTGGGGTTATAACTATTTCGGTAGGAAATTAACAACAATATGACTCCATATGCCTTTATTTAAAACCAGAAGACCCAACACACTTAAGGTTAATTTCAAACAAAATAAATCACCAATTTACTCTTTACGAATCAACAACAAAATGTAATTCAATGATTTATTTCTATATTTCTTAATTAACACTGATATAGTGAATCCTAAAGCAGATCCCCCAAAAGCTATATTACCATATAAAACACTTGAAAATCTGGTAGAATTGATTGAATAACTCAACTAAATTACCTTTTATAAATTATTTAATTTTCAACCAATCTGGCAAATTAATTCAAATTTATATAGTGTTACAGCGACGTTAATCATAATCATTTGCGAGCCATATCAATATTCGTTTTTCAATTTCCAACGTCAATTAATACAATAAATATTAAATACTTGTCAAACCGCTTGACATGTCACCACTTCACCTCATATGATTAATGTCCTCAACAGTATTTTAATAAATTAGTTTTTAATTTTGCATCGATTTATAATTATATTCCTTTATTTCTTGATCACATCATTTCTTTTACTTTCCAATTTTTGGAAATTTTAATTTTTAAAATTAAATTTGCTTTTTGAATTACAAATTGATTTTTCAGGATTTTAATTATTTTTGCACTCCCAACACAATCCACATGTCATTTACACTGGCACAAAACTCGAATGGTCACGGGGAATTATATGTACACATTTTTTAATATTTAAAGGAAATGTTTCTTTCTCAAGATAAGTATGTAAATTGCAATACATCCGCTTGGTGTGGTCAGAATAATTTAATTTTACTTCAATTGGGAAAACGAGAAAAATAAAAAAAATTAAAAATTCGGAAGTTTTAAAGGTTTACTTTAGCAATAAAAAAATCATTAATAAAATCAACATAGAAACAAACTTTTGAAGAAAGAATGACTTTAATTGCGTTACAATTGATGATATACAATCAATTATGTATTTATTAAGCTTACATATAAAGTTTATAATGAATAATATAAATTTAAAATTAAACTCTAAAACGTCATTTACTTATTAATGCCTGGAAACGATGCCTCGATTGTATAGTTGTGACTGTCTGTATTGAGCCCATACTAAAGTCACTTTAATAAAAGAAGCACAATTTTAAATTACACAATTTTACCAAAGTATGTATCACAGATAAATTCAGATTTTTCAAAACATCTGCGATCTACAGTTAAAAATCATTATTTGGAAATAGTTTACACTAATATATCAATACTTCATCAACATAGTAAACATGGTCGACATCATATTTACGTTTAATTTGTTCCGGTGTCTCTAACTCGCCCATAAAAGTAGCATAGACTTCACCTAATCGTTGCATAAATAAAAATGATTTTCCAAACTCAATATCAATCAATCCGTAAAAGTCTGGCTCTAATACTCCAAATGCCCAGTGAAAATAAGACTCCTGGAAATCAAAATGATTAAAATATACAAAATAAATAAAATGATATAACATTTAAATTTTAAATTTCTTGCTAAGTCATCTCTAATATTGTATGTTCGTATTATTATTTTACATGAATTTTTGATGTAATAGGTAAAAACTACCTAAATGAATTTTAAAAATATAGCTTTAAAAACAAATAGAATAATTACAATTTTACATCCCTTATCTTAGATTTGTTTTCATTATCTTTACATTAAATTTTTATCATTAATAAATAATAAACAATTCATGATTTACCTGACGGAATACTAATGCTGAATCAGATCCACCGTGATACATTTCAGATCCACCTTGAAGCAAAATATAAGAGTTTGGTTTAATTTTTTTTGTAGATTTCATTCTATTTATTAAGCGACTTCGATTTTCTTGGTGTAAAGTCATAGGGACTGGTAACCCATCACCCAATTGATAAACTGGAACTGCACGACGAACAGCCATAGTATTGAAAATATTCCGAAAATATAAAAAATAATTGTAACTAATCAAAATTATTAAATTTATATAAGTGAAAATCAAGAAATAGTTATATAGTTTTAATTACAACATATCATAAATGAAATTAATAAACTTATTAATTTAGAAATTAATTTATATGACATCATTATTAAGTTAACAATTTTTTATTTTTTAAAATTAATATTATTGTAAAAATGAATTATAATTCAAAAAATATTTCACGAACATTCAGAAGTTAGTTTGACAACGAAAAATTTAGAGGAAAATTTCTTTTCTATGTCAGTATTTAGAAAAATTTAATTAATCCATTAGCTGTTAAAGATATGTTTTCAAAGTTATTATTCGGCAAATACTAATATTTTAAAATATTGTTTAAATGCACCAGTAACATAACAATAAAAATATTAACATGCCAATTAAAATTAAAAAGTAAAAATATCAAATATAACATGAGTAAATTATTTATATTTACACCCACAAAAAGAAGTAGCACAATAAGTGTATGGATCGTGTGTTAAACGTGAATCAGAATTAAGTTAAGATGGATCTAAAGACATCGAAGTAATGGATTTGTGTATTGAACTTCAATCGATTTCAACACGTATTGAAGTAAGTTCATCATTTATTATTTATGCAAAAAGTTGTCTGATATATACCCAAATATTTTGATCGCCTTAAGAATATTTTTAACACTACCTACTACAGTATCAAGTAGTGAAAAAAGTTTTTCGACACTGAAATTAATCAAAACTTTTATTTGCACAATAATTGATGAGTTACGCGTGTCCACTTGGCAACACTGTCAATTGAATGTGATTATTAGTCTGTGTATTGATGTCGGAGTTTGTAAAAATGTATGATACAGTTTCTTAACTGTAGAACATTTTAATTACTTTTATTATTTAATTAGATAAAAATAACAAAAGAAATTTATTTAAGGAAACATGTTGGAGAATACCAAGAAAATAATTTAGGAAAAATGAAAATAAAAATATTTCCAATTATGAAATTTATTTCTTGAGTTATTATACATTTTTTATTATAAATAATTATAATTATATTATTTTTAACCAATAATTTTTTTAAAGAACAATTTCATGAATCAAGAGGATCAGCAGAGTCATTAAATCCACATAAAAATTGAAAAATTGGTTGTTACCAGAGTCGGAATCATGAATGAGAGCGATGCTAAAGTGAGGTACCACAGCGGATGATGCCAACTCAGCTCGTGGAACGGTATGGCCAACACAAGCCTGAGAAGAAGTTATGGGTAATTACTCCGATGTAGCACGAATAGTTACCGCACTTCATGTTGACAAAAAACCAAAAATGAAATGTCATGACAAAAAAAAGTCATACAACCTAACTATGATCAATGATAGGGAATTATTTTTGCAAGTAACTTATGACTAAGTGGCATTGTTTAGTAAATATTGGATCAATATTAATAATGGAGTGCCAATAGTCAACCTAGCATATTGTGAGTGACAGGGAAAATAACATACTAACCCAGGGATATGCAAAACAAACACACACACTGCCAAGCATGCCACGGAATATATACCGACCACTGCCTTTTTCGCGTCTTATTATTTTCGTGTGATACATAAATTTATTTATGAATTTTATAATGACCACTAACATTGTTAAACAAGCTGATCAGGGACAGACGACTGCCATGCTAGGTGCGAGTAAGCCTAATTATGTTTTATATAAACCTATTGTTAATGAAAATTCTTTACAGGAGAGTGACCAAGCTCCAATTAGAATGCACCGTGATTTTTCACTGCACGGAGAGTTTTCTTCCCTCCACTCGACACTGTTTGGTTATATTCGTTCTATTAAATGCGGAGCGTAGGAGTTCTCAAAGGAAATTAGCTGACCAAAACAAATGTTGGAAATATGGCCGGTAACAAACATTCGAGAGATCTTAAGGAAATAATCGGGACTCCTTTGAGCAACGAATAAGTTATTGAAACCGTTGGCAAGGAATTGTTAATCTTCCTTATTTATAATATTATATGAAATAATTATTGAAATTTCAGGAAAACAATTACTCATTTTTCCAAATTTTATGAAAGATGAAGCAAATATTTATAATGTGAAACGAATTAGGCACGGAAACTTCAGGAAACCAATTGTTAATTATCCAAATTTTTATAAATCATTTAAAAAAACTTTTAAAATCATTAAAATTAAAAAATACTCACATTCTACTGCATTGTTGTCCAAGGTGTGTGCCGCGAAAAAATCTGTAAAAATTTAAAATTACTAAGGTTTTAGTACTTTTGAGTTGTATATAAAAATAAATCTATCACATGGTTTTTTCTCTTCGCGATAGTAGCTAGAAATGAATTTAAATCGAAAATTTCTAATAAGAGTTTGGCTATAATTATATAAGAAATTAAAAATTATAATTATTATTTAAAAACTTTTTATAAATACTTAAATAAATACGGTAAAGATTCTATTAATTAGAATCGCCATTCGTAAATCTTTTTTCACTATATATTTCGATAGAATCACTATCATCATCAGGTTACTTACATTCACGACAGATGAATAACTATACTATATTGATAATATATAAACCAATTATAAAATCTATAAATTTTAAATTATAAATAAAAAGTTTTAAACAATTATTTTTTTTAAAATAATTTTCAATAATCAATTATATTTAAACTTAAAAATTAAAAAATTATTATTTTAATTATTTTTTTAATTATTTAACAGAACTATTACCGTAATTATCCGAATATAAGACGCATCCAATATAAGACGCATCATTAAAAATTGACTGAATTCAAGAAAATATAAGTAACCCAAATATAAGACGCATGTATAATTATTACATTAAATTTATATTACATTAAATTTATTTTTTGTTTAAAATTGAAATTTCAGTTACTTAAATTTAAATTTTTATTTCCCTATAATGTCTTCGAAACGCTGCAGTTATACGACAGGTTTCAAATTGAAGGTAATTGAAGCAGCCGAACGTATCGGAAATAGAGGAGCATCTAGAGAATATGGACTCAGTGAAGCTAATGTAAGGCATTGGAGAAATAATAAAAATACTTTAAAAGAGTGCAGATCCTCTACAAAGGCCCCTGGCAGAGGGAGGAAATTATTTTTTCCTGACGTGGAGAAAAAATTAGTTGAATATGTTCATGAAAGGCGATTTTCAGGTTCCTCAATATCCACTGTAGAAGTTAGATTGAAGGCTTTAGAGTTAGTCAAGGAGATGTATCCTGGTTCAATATTTAAAGCCTCGGCGCGCTGGTGCCAGCTCTTCATGAAAAGGAATGATATTTCTATAAGAAGAAGGACTTCGATTGCACAGCGACTGCTGGATGATGTAGAAAATAAGCTGCTCGACTATCAGAAATATATAATAAATTTAAGGAAAAGGCATGAATATCCAATTAGTTGCATAGCAAATGGGGATCAGACTCCACTAAGTTTTGATATACCTTCATTTCAGACATTGGATTTCAAAGGAGTCAAGTCCGTACCTATTAAAACTACAGGTATTCAATATACATCAACATACAAAAATTTAATTAAAAACATTCAACAAACACGTATTCACTGCATTCTGCACATTGATTTTAGCATTAAAATTTCTTATCAATAATATTTCACATATCACACGCTCAAAACAATTATCAAAATTTTTTGATAAGATTTTAAAATCAGACATTGATGGAGTGGCTATGGGTTCGTCGTTAGCACCAGCAATGGCGTCAATATTTTTGGAATGTTTAGAAAAGAAAATAGCTTCTTTTCAATATGAAAAACCAATTGTGTATAAAATGTATGTTGATGATATTTTTCTGATATTTAAAAATAAGGAACATGTGAAACAATGTTCCCTCTAAGCCATAAGCAGCAGTGCGCGCAAAGTCAGCTGCGCTGAGCAGCCTTTAAATATAAATGAGCGTCAAAATGCTATAACGTGGTTGTAAGAGTTTTAAAACGACACTGTATTCTATAACTGTAGCGACTATGTTGAAAACTAAGTAGATAACCGGTCTTCGCTGCTGGTGGTCCATTTACATCGACAATTTCCGTGTGCTTTTTACTAGGAACACGCGCGCAGCTTAGAGGGAACGTTGATGTGAAATCATTTTTGCATTACATGAATGGATTGCATAAGAACATTAAATTCACATATGAAACTGAGAAGGATTCATCCATAGCATTTCTTGACTTTTAATTAAACGTAAAGATGAACAATATGAGACAGAAATTTACAGAAAACCAACAGATACCGGCCTCTATACCTACAAAAATTTAATTAAAAACATTCAACACGCACGTATTCACTGCATTCTGCACATTCATTTTAAGATTAAAAGTTCTTATCAATAATGATTCACATATCACACACTCAAAACAATTATCAAAAGTTTTTGATAAGATTTTAAAATCAGAATTTCCTAATTCTCTCATACAGACTTTATTGTGATTTTTAATATTGGACACTCCCTTCGGTCGACAGTGTTCTTGAACTCGAGTACAGAGATGACGGGAAGTCTCTCCAATGTATGTGGCATTACACCCATTACATGTGAATTGATAAACGAGATCCAAACACAATCCAACTGGCATTTGAGATTTACTAACAAATATACTATGTGCAAATGTGATTTATTTTTGTTTAAAATGCAATTTTCTTGTTTTACGACGCAATTTCTTTGATTATAAGTGCAATTTTTTAACCGCCCTATTAATTAATGTAAATTCTTTCCTGCTACTGCTAATTTAAATATTAAGATTTAGTAAACGATGTTGATAAATTATTGAAAAGAGAAAGAGAAAGATAAAAATAAAGACATAACTGTAAAATATAGAAAACTTCAAAACGAAAATTCCATGAAAAATATCTTAATTTTGGCTTCATTCAAAACATCAAAGACCCGTCTCTCCCATTCTGTCTTAATTGCAACACTCCACTGGCAAACAAATCTGTGAACCCAAGCAAATTACTTTCACACAAATCACCCAAGTCTAAAAAACAAGTCAAGAAGTAACTTTGAATCTATTCGATCCAACTTGGAGCAGCAATCAAAAAAAATGAAATTTTTTATCAGTTCCTCTTAAAGCTCAGCTTGTAAGTGTTGAGGATAACTAAAGGATAAATAGCATAGTAAATAAATAAATTACATGGGGGGAAGATCGTCATGACCACCGGGACGATCTATGGTAACTCAGAAAAGAAAACGGAAGTAAAAAGAAATAAAAAATGAGAAAGATAAATCAAATAAAAGAAAACAAACAAGAAATTAAAACAAAGGTCATTGTTAATTAAGAAGTACAAATAAAGGTGGAATTTCAAATTCCAGAAAAACAAAATATGGGAAAAAGCCGTATCTTGACAGCTTGTCAAAAATAGCAAAATTGTCGGGAGAAGGCGGCTTAACAAAAAAGGAAAATGGAAAAATATCTCGACATCTGTCAGAGATAAGGCTAACGTAGCGGGAAACACAGAGGAAAATGAAAATGGAAAAACAAAATCTGTCTCCAGTGCCACAAATAAAACAAACTATATAAAGGGAAATTGGTGGACACAAATTCAGACAAATTTGAGAGATAAAATTAGAGACAAAATTAGACAATGTCGAACGAAACGTTATTGGAGAAACGATTCGTGAAAAATAATTGTAAAGAAAATAATTGTGAAGAATAATTATTGGAGAAGATTTGAAGAAAAGAATTAGTTGAAAAATTAAACGAAAAGAAGTTACTTGAGTATTTGAATAAATTTGTTAAGAAAGTCAAAGAAAACAACCAACTCAAAGCCCCAGTTGATAAACCATTCAGTAATTAGTGAACTTTCAATCCGGTGTTATACAAAAGTGCTATTCCTCACTGAGTGTTGTAATAGGCATTGTATAGTCACCAAGCAGAGTGTTGAATTGATTGTCAGCGTAATGTGAAAGTTTATTTGTGATTATCAATAAAGATTTCTGTTGTCAAGTGTTATTTGTGGATCAGTCAAAGACACGCTTGGAGTCAGAGTAAAAAAATTAAAGTTATAAAATTGCGCATCTCTTAGCAAAGTAGAAAAAATCCCACATGAATAGTAAAAACACCATTATTCCAGCATTACGAATAGCAGTTGAAGCTATGTTAGGACCCGAATATTTTGAGAAAATTGAAAAATTTCTATTGTCACATCAGACGATCGCGCGTAGGATCGAATATATTTCAGCTGATTTGGACAATCAAATCGTTGAACATTTTGCTGTGGGGGATGAGATTGAGAATCTCTAAGCAATTCAACTTGATGAAAGTACTAATAAGAGTGGAAAAGCGCAACTTATCTCTTTTATCGTATTAGCAAAATATGGAAACATACAGAACCATTTCCTGTTTTGTGACGAATTTAAAGAAAAAAGTACAGGTTACAGGTTTAATATTTATCGGTTTTCCTTGAGTTTCAAGTTTATGCTTAAACAGCTTTGTGCAGCCAATGTCCCATTTATCAGCCATAAAACATTTTGATTCTTTTTTACAATATTTAATAGTATCTGATTATTTATCTTTAAAGTATTTTTTACTCTTTGAAATCGTTCCATCTCCGTTTTTGTCTTCCCAAATTTGACTTCGATACTGCATATGTGCTTTTGATTCGTTTTCTCGATCTCTTCTACTGTCCATTTTAGTTGTATACCAAATCCTTTTGCAACTCTATATCACCAATTACCTCTGGAGTCATATATCTTAATATCGTAAACTTTACCCTTCTTTTCCTGCCATTTATTTATATTTCTAATATTGCTTTACCTTTCGTTTCTAACACACTAGTATTTGCACATCTCAATGTATCAGTCGTTGTTGTTAGTTCTCAAATTTGCTCCAACTCATGACATTTACTGTAGCTCCTGTATCGAGCAAGCATTCCATCTTCTGGTCTTGTATTCTAATAGTTACACTTGGTCGGCCTTGCATTTTATCATAACTAATAATATCATTTTTCCATTCATCTAAGGTGAGTATTTGTATATTTTCTCTTTCTTTTTCTGCAAATTCCTTTTTTATGAATCTATTCACTTTCCTTATTACATTATTTTCCTCTTCCGTTACCTCTGTATCTTTCACATCTTTTTCTATAATATGTGATATTTTACTTTTATTATAATAATTAATAATTTGGGAGTCAGCATTACTGTTTAATATACTGCTCCGACTATCTCCTCTTCTATCGGGGCGTTGATATTTGGGTATTCCCTGTATTTATCTTCTATTCTTTCATCGCTTGGTTGGTCTATGAATGCTACGTATCTCTTGTCTGCTTGTCTTGCTTCCTTTCTCGTTCCTTGATAACCATTCCCTGCTTCGTATCGTTCTTGTTGTCTTCCAAAATTCTCATTGATTCTCCAATATCTCATTCTCTCCAAATTGTGTAGCAATCTGCTTCTTTATGACCTCCCAAGCTACACCTCATACACCTTATTTTTTTACAATCTCTTCTTACGTGTCAGAGGAACCAAACACATAACATTCGACTACCTTTCTTTGCATCTGTGGACACTGACTTCATACATGTCCTTGTCTTCCACATGTAAAACATGTAACTGCTTTTTTAGTTATGCAATCTCTACTCAAATGTCCTACCTTGTGACATATTCAGCATTCATTCTTATTTCTGATCGGTCTTTCTTCTCGATACTCTCTCGGCTCGCTATTATATCTTGGTGATACAATATTTCTTGCTTGATTTGTAACCGCGTCTCTGTAATTTCTTGTTATATTCTGTTCTGGTCTTCTTTCTCTCACTGCGTAGATCTCTTCTGCAACTATACGAGATTCATTTTTTTCTTCACTTCCGTTGTTCCTTTGGTGTCACTTAGACACAATTCTCGTTTCAAAGTCTTCTCGGCTGCACAGTTTACCAGTAGATATTCGGTTAAACTTTCCTTGTTTAACTCATGCTTGTTATGATAGTAAAATATTTATCGGGCTCTTTACTAGTCTGTCTATAGCAGATTGTATATCTTCTGCGAAACTTGTTTTTTTGACGAATGCCTTATAACATTTGATATTTTGGTCAACTCTTGTATATATCTATCTAATCTGTTTATCGATCAGTAATTCGATCATCACTTCTCATCTTGCAGTAGGCATTTGTACCATTTTAAAATATCTATCGCATTCTTTAATGAATTTTTCAACATCATCTCCTATATGATAATCAATTGGGAAAAGCTTCTTTATGAAGAAATCCATAGACATGGTCGACATATTAGAAGCTGATAAAACATCTTCTAAATTGTTTTTTAAATCCGGTTCAAAAGGTAAAGAAATAATTCCAAATATTTATTTAATGAATATTGTATAATTTCCAAACAAATTTTCCGCGTTGAATAAAATATTTTCAAAACCATTTATCAAAATATTTCAATATTTAAAACATATTTATTTAAAATTTTTCATTAATAAAACTTCTTTTTTAAAAAGCTATTTTAATTTTTAATTTAAAAATTTCAACTTAAAAAATCCAATTTAAAAATTATTTAAAGTTATTTTAATAGTCAATTATTTACAATTTAAAATTATTTTGATAAACTATTGAAATATTTAACTCTCAACTGAAAACACCTCACACATACATTTCAAAATCGTCCAACATTCAAGAGGTAGGAATATCAAATGATAACATCACTTTAAAACAAGAATTCAACATCTTCAAGAAAACTTCTATCAGAACAAAAAATCTTGAATTGCTTTATATGGCATTGAAAACAGCGAAGCCGACTTTAACAGATTCCGAGAGAACATTGTCGGTTTCTGGAAACTTCTGCACGAAGATCAGATCTCGCCTCTCTTGTGTATCACTTAATGCAGTGTTTCCCAAACTTTGGGTACTGTGTATCACCTTGATCATTTTCATTATAGTATGTACCCCTTTGCTTTAAAATTTTTCGACAATTTTTTAGTGGATGTTTTAAAATTTGTAGTTGATCCTCTCTGGTTTGACTTGATTTTAAAATCATTATTTTCTCGTTTTTCATTACTTTGATCGCTATTAAGTTCCTGATTTTAGCCAACGATCCATAATGTTAAAATTGAGGATATAAAAAAATATTCGGCATGACTATCAAAATCAATAAGACTTAAAAATCTAAAAACAAATTTTTTCTGGTTAATATCTAAAATTAAATTTGAAAAGGAATTATTATGAAAAAGTTGGTTTAAATTTAAATAAAGATTAAATTTATAAAATAATTCTAAAAATAAATTTAAAACGAAGCGATTTACATTATAATTACATTTATATAAAAGATTTACTTTATGCTTTGATTTTTAAACTTAGTTTATTTTTAAAAATATATTATTGATTCGAAAATATAAACAATACATAAAAAACAAGATTATATTTATATTTTTCTGTATTAATAAAATTTTAATAAGACATTTTAATCTAATTAATTTTTTTTTATTTATCTTTTAATATTTAGATAATTGAAAAATTTAGAAGATTGAAAAAATCCATCGCGTACCCCGGTTTGGGAAACACTGACTTAATGCATTGGTGTTTCTAAAATATTATTATTTAAATGAAAAAATGCAATAAATATAATTTTAGTTATGTATATACTTTAAATTTTATTTATAAGAAATAAAAGTAATTTCGGTGAAGTTCCATATTAAACAATATTTTTTGTTTTTATAAGGTTATCAGCCTGATAAATCCAAAATGTCTATCCGATAACCGCGGTTTCAGGAAATCCGGATATTTGGAAACCCTAAGTAAAATCACACAACCATTGAGAATTGGCTGGAATCGATCTATTAAATATTTAGATGCTGGTTAACGATTTAGTTTATACATGAAATAGAGCGAAATCATTAAAAACTTAAGCATTTGTTAAAGTAAATTTAGTAAACGCCTTAAAAATTGTCAATTAAAATTATTCTACCTTTATTAAACTCAGAGTAATTTTCACTGATTAATTAAAATCGATTTCGTTTTAATTCAACTTATAGTTCATTTACTTCTTTTGTGTCTGAGTGTAGGTTCCATCGACGTCACCTCAATTGTACTGACATCAGACCTCATTTTTCTTTATTAGAATAAATTGTATTTAATAAAAACATACTCCGAAGAGACATGTGGGTACTTTTAACAGGACGATCTTCGGCCAACAGCCAAAACTGAGTCTTCTTAATATGTATTGGTTTCTCCTTCCTAGCTCTGGCCTGTTTTAAGGATCAGGTCTTTTGATTGAAATAAATTTTATCATTTAATTTTGGTTGTTATTTTTCTTTTTAATTATATTTGATGTTGTAGGATTCTGGTGGATTGTTTTGTTTTGTTTCGAATGTTGCTTTAGTGTTGCTTGAGTGTTGTTTGAATTTTGTTTAAATGTTGCTTGGATGTAGGTCTTCATCATATTTTTTCTTGTATTTGTGGATGTTGAAGGATTTTTGTTGTTTTGTTTTAAATGTTGTTTGAATATTGTTTTGAATTTTGAGAATATTTGATTTAAGCTTGCCTTTTGCTAGGCTTGGGTATTTGCAGTGTTTTCATAAGTTTTATTTATCATTCACAAATGTATTCACAGGTATTTTATCAAACGTTTTAAGGCAAAACAATAAAAAAACAAAAAGTAAAAAATCGATAAATAAAAATTAAGAAATCACAACGCACAAAAGATAAAAAAAGGCGTAGTTAAATAAAAATAATAACCCATTACAAGGTACAGTAAAAAGAAAAAAAATACTAAAATAATAAAAAGTCATAATATGTCAACACACGCATGAAATATACTTAATGTAGTCAAACCAATTAAATCAATATAAATATTAAATTAATATTTATATTAATAATAACATATTTAAAAACTTTGTTTTAATATGTTATTAATTTAAGAAAAATAGAATTTGAAAAATTCGTCTTACTTCTATCTTATTAATAATAATGCAAATTAATGTAGAGAACAACATTGGTGTCAGAAGTGGGATTTGACTGCGCAATTGGTGGCCCAGTTGTTTCGATTGCCATTGCATGCTCAGAGCTGGCTGAATTGCTTCTTTTATTAACATTTGTGATAGCTGTATTTCCGATGAAGATTTTAGCATTTTTGCAATCCACTAGAAATCTATAATATAATAGAAAGTCTGCCCCAAGAATTCGGCGAGAAACCTCTGCTACGATAAATTCCCATTTGAAATGCTCCTTTTGACCTTCAATCGTAAAGTGTAGAACTTTTGAGCCATGTACTTTTATGCTACAGTTGTTAGCCGCTATGAGTCTGATCGGCGCAATTCTGGAATCGGGTTTAAATATTTTTGTTGGGATAACGCTGACATCTGCCCCAGAATCAATGAGAAAGTCATATGATTTATTGTCATATGCTGATCATTGATGCTTACGTGCAAGTTGACGATGTTGGCCAACTCATCAATGCCAACGTTGCTCGATATTAGAAGGTATTGAATGTGAACTGGCATGGAGTTAATGAACTGATGTCTGAGAATTTTGCTCGTTTCTGGGTCACCATTGGGTTCCATTATTTTATAGTTTCTTTTTAATTCTCTAAGGAGTTGGCTTGGTTTCCGATCCCTAAGTTCCTGTTTCTGTAAAAATTTGTTTGCTGCCTCCGTTGTTGATCCTTTTGAGTCATTAATAATTGCTTCTTTAAGTGCTGAATATGGCTGCTTGATATGTGGATCCATTAAATCCGAGTACTCTTCGAGAACGCGAGATGGTAAGCTGGTTAACAAGTGAAAATATTTGGTTTTTTCGTTTCTGATTGAGGCCAGTTCCAATGCTGCGTCAACTTGTTGAATCCAGGCTGCGACATTGTCGAAAAATGTTGGAATTTTCATTTGAATGTGACTACTTTCTTGATCCACACTTCTGACACCAATGTTGTCCTCTACATTAATTTGCATTATTATTAATAAGATAGAAGTAAGACGCCTGGGTGGACGCATGCTTGAAGCCGTTCAAACTTAATTCGATACCTTGATCAAAATGGGAATCCTAAGGGAAAGTAAGAGTGACTGGGCGTCATCATTGGTAATAGTTAAGAAGAAAGATGGATCAATACGCCCATGCGGTGACTACAGACTCCTGAACTCAGTCACGAAAGTCAACAAATATCCTCTGCCCAGAATAAGCGACATCTTAGATCAACTCGGGGGAAGAAAAATATTTTCAACGATCGATTTGGACAAGGCATATCACCAAATCCCAATTGAAGCAAACGACATCCCAAAAACAGCAATAATTACACCTTTTGTACTATACGAATACCTCAAAATGCCTTTTGGACTGAGGAACGCATCACAAACTTTCCAAAGATTCATGGACAAACTTCTACGTCCATACAGGATTTTCTCCAGAGCGTACATCGATGACATAATCATTTTCTCAAAATCGAATGAAAATCATGAAAAACATTTGCAAACAATCGCAAAAGTTCTAAAAGATACACATTTATCAATAAATAAAGATAAAAGCTGCTTGGCTAAAAATCAGGTTAACTTTCTTGGATTTCACATTTCAGACTCAGGAATCTCACCCCAAACCGATAAGATTCAAGCAATCACCTCCTGTTCAAGGCCAGACGATGCTAAGGCACAGAGACGATTTATTGGAATGGTAACATTTTATCACTGGCTAATACCGAATTTGGCGGATATAATGGCTCCGTTACATGAACTGACATCAAACGGAGCAAAAGACAAACGTAAATATATCTGGAAAGATCAACACTCGCAGGCCTTTGAAACGACAAAGAAAAAACTGCAAGAAATCACTGAAATGATCCCTCCAGATTCGCAAGGCACATTCATCGTATGCACGAATGCATCGGACATTGGAATTGGTGCAAGCCTTAATCACAGAAAAGGATTCGCCCAAACCTTGAAGCCAAATCACTCATTTAAAATAAGTATAGATGATGACGGAATCCTAGTGGATATGTCTACTGGCTCCCCTCGAATAATACTGCCAGAACCATTCCAATTCAGGGAATTCCAGCGTCTTCATAATTTATACCACCCAGGAGCAAATGGGACAATAAAATTGATATCGTCAAAATATGCGTGGCCCTGTATGCGAGCACAAATTAGGGAGTGGTGTAGAATGTGTGAAAAGTGTCAAAGAAATAAAGTGACGAGACACACAAAGTCAAGCTTGAAGGAACTTCCAGAAGCAGAAAAATTCAAAGTCATTCATATCGAAATTGTCGGCCCACTCCCATCAGTAAATAATAAAAGATTCATGCTTACTATAATTGACAGACCACCTCATGGCCAGAAGCAATTCCTATCTCTGATATCACAAGCAGTTTAGTAACCAAAACAGTAGAAAACGAGTGGATAGCTCGATACGGAGCCCCCGAGATAATGATCACAGACAATGGTAAGCAATTCATTTCATCCACATTTAGAGAATTCTGTGAAAAGCACAACATCGATCATAGACACACAAAACCAATAGAAATTGGGCCAATGATCTACCATTGGTATTACTGGGGCTTCGAAATGTCGTTTCAGAAGACAATAATCAATCACCAAGCCAAGTGGTCTTTGGAATCAATGGAAAACTACCTGGAGACACTACAATTAAAAGAACTAGAAAACAAAATTGGAAAACATTCTTTCCAGAAGATTTGAAGACATGCACCCATGTATGGCTTAAAGTGGAAACAAGAACAACTTTGAGGCCTATGTATGATGGACCATTCCAAATTATTAGTCGAAGCCCAGACCTCAAAACTTTCGAAATTCAACTTCCGACAAGAAACCTTCGTGTTTCGGTAGACAAGTTAAAACCCGCGTACATTTCAACCAATAACAAATCACTCCTTGATCTAGGTGGAGGGCTATGTAGTCAAACCAATTAAATCAATATAAATATTAAATTAATATTTATATTAATAATAACATATTTAAAAACTTTGTTTTAATATGTCATTAATTTAAGAAAAATAGAATTTGAAAAAGTCGTCTTACTTCTATCTTATTAATAATAATGCAAATTAATGTAGAGGACAACACTTAATATATAAAGATAGTAAAGATTAGTATAAAACGATGTAATTAATTTTAAATAATAAATTTGATGAAGTACAATAATATGTTTTTATAGAGATATTGAATAAATTAATTATCTTATTTTGTTTTATTTTAGTGTATTTAGGATGTGAGTCACATCCCTCTAACGTTCCCTCTACGCGCGCGCAGTACCTCCAACTCCTCAGCGCAGTATATTTAATTCAACCGTTTCATGGCAGTTGTTCCTAGTAAAAAGCACACGGAAATTATCGATGTAAATGGACCACCAGCAGCGAAGACCGGTTATCTACTTAGTTTTCAACATAGTCGCTACAGTTATAGAATACAGTGTCGTTTTAAAACTCTTACAACCACGTTATAGCATTTTGACGCTCATTTGTATTTAAAGGCTGCTCAGCGCAGCTGACTTTGCGCGCACTGCTGCTTATGGCTTAGAGGGAACATTGGATGTGACCCATCTATATGTTGTAACTTGATGTTGGTCAACCCATAGGATAGTGATAACGACAAACCATTAAGTGATATAGAAATGACTGATAGTGAGAATAAAATACTAGCAAAAAATGCATAAAAACCGTTACCCGACAACTCATTAACTCGCCCAGAATATGGGGTGAATAAATAATTAAATAATGAAATTAAAAAAATCAAAAGATATTAATTTCTTTAATTGCTTGTATTTTCCAATAGTAAATTTCATTGATAGCGTCAAGATATTCGAATGCATCGTACATATCGATGTTGAATAAAAATAATCCAAGATTTTCTTCTTTTTAAAAATCACGTCTTGCCTTTTCTGTGATCTAACAATTAGGAAACGGTTCAAATATTCTTCATCTCTCATCTTATTAATTAATCTTGCAATATTAGGATGTGCAACTTCATTTCGATGATTAAAAGATCTGTGCCAGCCTTCAACTGCGTTTGTGGTGCGAGTACATTATTTTTTCAGCTCCAAGGTTCGAAAATACTGACAGTGATTAGATTATTTTCGGCGTCGTAAGTTCCAATATAAAGACGTTCGAAGTAATCGATAAATTCAGAGAGATCTTGATTTTTTTCCTCGTTAATCCAGGTAACAATTTTCTTAAAATAAATAATCAGTTTTGATAATTCTATAAACGACAAATCAAGAAAATAATTAATGGCTCTTTTAAATTTTACATCTGACTTGTATTTCCGCACAAGACCTTTTGATTGTATCCACATCCAAATAGATTGACCAAAGTGGACAAGACAAGTATGGATTGTCACTTGCAGAAAGTTTGATCTGATTCCGTTTATTAAAGCCTTTTCAAAATCAGTCATGATATACGCTGGTGGTACTGTAAAAACTGTTTTGATATATTAGAATGACCGTTAATAAATAGATTCTGTCTTGTTTTTAAAAAAAATGTAAATTAATGGATAAGCTCTTCCAAAAAAATATTCGTGCACTTTAAGCATTTGTTAAATCCTTGCGGCGAAACTTAAAAAGTTCCATCCACAAGCCATATTTTAGATAAACTTATGCCTTTTTCCTTGTATTTGGAATGAAACATCACAATTCGCGCATCATCATTTGCTCATGTGTCGAGGCTGAAAAATGTTTCACCAACGGAATCAATACGCAGTTCTGGGGGTATATCAATTGTATCGGTTGAAACAAATCCAAAAACAGTACTCCCTGAACGATTTATAGTAATTGCCATAGTACTTAGTTTCGGCATCAATTCAATAGTTTCATGAGGTTGATTTTTAATGGCATTCTTAATTATGTCGCCTGTCTGTTCTCGTGACTCAAGTGTTTTGATTTTTATTTCATTTTTAATCTTTAAAAGTTTAATTTTTTGTTCATCA
Organism: Schmidtea polychroa; assembly: GCA_959609185.1. Taxonomy (NCBI): domain Eukaryota; kingdom Metazoa; phylum Platyhelminthes; order Tricladida; family Dugesiidae; genus Schmidtea; species Schmidtea polychroa. The sequence goes on along the minus strand of CAUHTR010007672.1, from coordinate 81,837 downwards.
CTTTCGTACCCATGTGCAAAAAATTAAATAACATTATGTGATGGATCTACCACGACAGAGTCACCTACATATGCATGTTTTGTATAAATAAAACCATTATGTAATAATATCAAGTTTCCACGCTGGTTAGATATATATTCAACAACCATTTCAGGGCTAATCATAGGAAATATATTAATAAAAGAATCAATATCATTTATTACTAATTTAAAAAATTAAATTTTCAATCTATTAATTTATTTTTTACCCTTCAAGTCTTGGCGAGTTTTTCATAACTCATCCATGAGTGAGTTGTTGTGTAGTCATTTTTGCTAGTATTTTAATCTCACTATCAGTCATTCCTATATCCCTTAATGGTTTGTCGTTATCACTATCCCATGTACCTAATGTACCTACGACTAATGCGAAAGTGTTGTTTATAGTCTTATTTGCTATGCCACACTCAAGAGCCAAGTTTCTATATTTATCAGGGTTATCGTGTCTTGCCTTTTCAAAATTCTCTATAGTGTCATAAGGTACTTTAATATTAAGTAAGTGTATCTTGTTTCAGTATGATTTTATAACTACGTCAGGTTGTTACAGTTCTTAATGTTGATCTAGTTCAGTGTAGACCAAAGTTTTTTGAGCCACGGCACACTTGGCTAAATTAAAAATTTTCGCGGCACACATAAATTTGTTTTTGATTTATTTGCAATTTTTTATTGCACTTTTACTAATCTTTTAATAAGAAATGAAAAACTTATTTACTTGAAATAAATTTAATGTAAAAAATTTTAATTTTAGAAAAATTAGTGAATGAAAAATTCATAAAACATAGTTAATGAGATTTATGTGCTTGATGTTCCCAACAAATAAGTTCCGGTCGCGGTTGAATTTTTTTGTCAAACAAACTCTTAATTCTTGATCAATGTTAACCATACGTTCTTTGATTTAATTGACTGATTAACATTTAAATTTGAAATAATTGTTAAAATATCAACAATTGAATTTCGTTTTATTACGTTGTTTGGAAAAACAGGGTTTTTTTGACTTTTTTAAAAAATAATTTCGCGGCACACCTGGGCACCCGCCACGGCACACAGTTTGGACAACACCGCTACATTAAATTGTTTCGAGATTAGGTAGTTTTGTGTTATATATATTACTTGGTTGTGTTTGTTTCTTCTTGCATTTTGTGTGTGCGTACAGTAATTGGAAACATGTGCTTGTGTTTCCCAATCTTTGTTGCATAACCTATAGACTCTATCAGTATAGAGTATGTTTTGCTTTTCTTTGTGTTTATTTATACTATAGTTAAGATCAGGGCCGTGCAAAGGTTGGCCATGCCACCCTAGGTACCAAAATCGTTACTACACCGGAAATGCGCAAATTAATAAAAGTTGTTAAATATTTTATTTGTCGCCTCTAAAAGGGTTAGCTATTGAACAAAAGGAATATTTATTCCGAAACAATATACAATACGACCTTTTAGAAAGTCTGTAAAAAAACCAAAATAATAATCATTTTTGTGATTTCATTATGTCATTATTGTTAGAACTCCTTCAAATTTTTCAAATAAATAGCATATACCTAGTTTATATTTTGGTAAAAACTTGCTCAGTTTGTTTTGCTTTTTTATATTTTTTAATAAAATAGTGTGTTTATTTTGGTGTCAGAACAGAATTACACTGGAAAAAATTACACAGGAAATAATTACACAGAAAAAATACATGTGGAAGAAACCTTTTTTGAATATATGCTATTTAATAAATCCCGCGTTTTTGGGAAGGGGCGCCCCATTTTGTTTTCGCCCCGGGCACAGTTTTATCTTCGCACGGCCCTGGCTAAGACTGAAAATGCTATTGCGTGCTTTAATTAAAAAATAATATTGATTATTTGTAAGGTCTTGAGATTTAATCGGGTATGCTGATAAGTTATTGTTTCCTATTGATCGTGAAATGTGATCTTGGTGTACCATGTTATACCATTTGCCAGTTTACCATTTTTTGAAATACCATTTGCTAGTTATAAAGTGTAATGTAGATGAAGTATTTTATATGTTATCTTTATCTATAGAGTTTATTTCATTATTGTGCTTGATTTCTAATGTGTAGCAGTTTTTAATTAATAATATTTTTGTGTTAATGCTAAACTTTTCGTGTAATCTTTTTACTGAGTCTCTAAATTTTGATAAAAATGAAAAAGTGCCACTAATGTCTCCAGTGATATCGAAGCTAAGCCAGTCAAGCGACTTATCTATGCCTAACGTCTTTATTGTGTAGTCTTTGCTTGACTGCTTCGATGAGTTCATTTATTATGAAATCTTTCATTTTTATGTCATCAGAGTTAAACATTTTACTAAATTGTGTGATGTTTTGGACTAGATATTCGTCTATAGTCTGTTTAATACCTAATTCTAGTCAAAGGAACCGTAGTCATAGACTGCCTAAAACGCCATAAAATTTAGATTAATTCAAGTAGGAAATTTATTATAATTAAAATATTCATATTTGAAATACTTCTGTTTGAAAAAATAACTTACATGTCTTATATGGCAGAATCTTTTTAGAAATGGATATTCTCTAGAAAATTTATGTTAAATTAATGATATATTTTAATTTCATTTTAATTTAATTTTACATTTTAATTTAATTAACCTCGTGAAAAGTATTTTTATTTTATATAGAATTTGAAACAATTATTCAATTACAAAAATTTTAATTTATTAAGTATTTTTGCAATTTTTAAAATTAAAATAACTGTGTTTAAATTGGTAGTGAATTTGTTCCTAATATTATGTGTTTACATATTTATTACGTGTTATTTTTATAAATGCTTTTTTAAATAAATATTTCATTAATTTTATTTTTACGGAAATAACTAATAATTTGAAAATTTTATGATATTAAATTAATTTGCAAACATTATAGTATTGTAGAGGTTTTGAATTTTTTATATTTGAATTTATTATCGATGCCAAAATTTTCATATCTTTAATTATTTTTTTAAACATCTTTTTAAATCGGAATATTATTATTTTATCAATTTTTAGGCAGAAACCTTCAGTAAAAACGATTTATATTCAGCACAAACTAATTTTAAAAAATTGCTAGAAGTAGCACTTTCAACAGAAATCAACACAGATCAACCTTTAGATGATCCAAAAATTTTACAGAAAATTCAAGAAATGACTAATGCCATAAATGATCCTATCAGTAACCGGTAAAAATGAAATTATAACCAACTGATAAAATTTATAAATATTTTAGTTATCTTGTTCCACGTTTATTTAGGGATTGCTCAGAATGTAATTATGAAGCAGTTAAAGATCATGTAAAAAATAAATGTGATGTAAATGAAATTGGACCAGATGGGGAAACACCTTTAACTTGTGCTATTAATGCAAATAATTATGACATAGTTGAATTATTATTAAAATCAGGAGTAATGGTTTTCGATTTTAAAAAGCGATTCTAATCAACTAATAATTCAGGCTGATCCAAATTTACGACCTGATAAAGTTGAATCGACTCCTTTAATGGATGCAGCTAATGTAGGATATAGAAACATTGTTCAAATTCTTTTAGAATATGGAGCTAATCCGGATATAAAATCATCTACTAATAACACTGCTCTACATTACGCAGCTTGCAGTGGCCATTCAGAATGTTGTAAATTAATATTGGATTATTCATCAAACCGACAAGCTTTACTCGAAGAACAAAATGAAAACGGCCATACTGCATTAATGGAAGCTTCAACGAGTGGATTTTTAGAGACAACTAAATTTTTTGTAAAAAATGGAGCTCATATAAATACCCCTTCTGCCGAATTTAAAGAAACTGCATTAACATTAGCTAGTTATAAGGTGAGAATTTGATATAAATATCTTAAAGAAATTTGAATAAAAATCATAAAATTTAAATATTAAAAATCATTAAATAATTTTTGTTATTAAAATTATTTGATAAATAATTAGTTGCAAAAATTTCATTGATTTATCTAAATGATTAATTATCGTAATTTTTTATTGATTGAAAATCGATTGACTTGAATGAAATTCGTTCGAGAAAATCGATTTCAAATGAAATCGATGCAACACCGATTATTACGCAATTGATTTTTTCGCTGATTTATCTTGTTGCTTGTCATAATCGATTGAATATTGATTACACATGTAAGGATGTTCTCATTTGTTGGCACAGAATTTACCGGAGTTCTACAATTTTATTTGTCAATATTATATTTACGGCATTCCACTGCACATCTATCGGATTTCGACAGACAGAATTTATAATTAATTGTTACAACGTTAAATTTTAAAAATTATCTACAAATCTTGAATTTTTTTTCATTTTAAACCTTAATTCGTCCAGTTTCAATTATTAACTTCATTTTTCATTGTTAGTTAACTGTAACAATTAGAGTAGCATGTCAGCAAAATAAAAAAAAATTCATTTAATGCTATATAATAGTAGGTTTTGATACAACACCAATTTTCGTAAAGGTATTCTAAGCAACACGAAACTTTAGATCACTTGAAAACATTATTTTATCATAATGTATTACTTGCAAATATTTTCAAAGTATGAGCACCTCACCATTAGCTACATCAATATTTCTGACAGTGATAAAAGTTTTATAAATCATAAACCTCAATCATATAAACTTGTCCACATAATTGTACAACAGGATTTTTTCTTAATAAGTCACAAAATTAATACAAATAGATTTTATTAAATTTAGTATCTTATTGATATATAACAGGGGTGGGCACGCATGAGGTCCTAGAGAGCCACATGGCTCATCAAAGAGCCGCACTTGCCCACCCCTGGTATATAGTGTAGTGAGACATGTATTATTTAAATATTGCTTATAAAAAGATTCAAACAAGGTAGAATGTAATAAGGAAATATTAAATTTTGATTCTAAATACCGCCATCAAATGACACTATAAATTTTAATTCTGTTTACACCTATTTTGTGACACAGGTAAAAATGAACTAACCATGAAAATACAATTGCAACAAAAAATTTTTTTTTAAAAATTCAGTTGAAAAAATTTCAAAATAAAAAAATCGAATTCAATTTTCAAATTCAATTATCAAAAATTCAATTATCAAAGAGCCGCAGTTTACTCAACGAAGAGCCGCATGCGGTTCTAAGAGCCGCATTTGCCCACCGTTGATATATAATAAAAAAATTCTTTGACAAAATAATAAAATATGAAACAATTAATTTCGAAGTGAAAACTTTCTGAATGGACCATAGTATTTACAACTGACGAACGTTCATTGTATACCTTTATGTCACAACTCAAAGAAATCACCCCCATCACCCCACCTCAGAAAATTAATCAAATATCTTTTATCGTAACAATTTTTTCGTTCTTTTAGTATCTAATCCAGGTGTTTGGGTTTTCCTTAAGACTATTTTATTATACTAACCAAATATTATATCAGCAATATAGATTACGGTAAAAATTGCTGAAAACAATCTCACTCCCATTTTCAAAGATACAGCTAAAATATATATTGGGATATATAATCCCGTTAGTATTTTATAGTTGGATCACTTTCATAAAAATTCCACTAGGATAGACTACAACAACTTTTTTTCACTATTTTTTATAAATTGTAAAAGAATCAGTCAATAAAATCAGCCGGAAATTCGTGTTACATTAAATTAATATTGGTCTATAACAGGGGTGTCAAACTGGCGTGAGCTATACACGAGACCCGATACTCTATTTGTTTGTTTTATTTAGTTAATTATTTTTTTCTAAATTAATTAAAAAATTAAATGAAATATCTGATATTAATAAATAATAGTGTTGTGGATAAACGCTCAATGGATACATTTTTTTTGTATGTGGCCATGACGGTCAGATGAGTTTGATACCACTCTGTAATCGGAAATGAAAATAATCCATGGTAAAGAATAAAATAAAGTCAAAATATTAATGTTAGTAATACTATATAACAAAACAATATACACGATATTGTTTTGATCTTACAAACATTAATATAAAAATTATTGAATTAAAATAAAGACCAAAAGTGAAATCAAAAGTTTGTCAATTACGATTTATTTAATATATTGCTTAATATACAAAATATGTATGGATTTTCTTTTCTAGGCGTGTACTGTTTCTTTGTCAAATGTTACTTTCAGAATTAACCGTTATAATTTATTGCTTCTTTTGTTGAAACCCGGAATCAACTCTTATATCGTTTAAATATCATCGTATTTCAATAATAATGCATCCTAGATATTTGAATAATCTAGTCAATCAAATTGAATTAAATTAGGTTTTTCGGTATTTTGAAATTGGTACTAGTGGGGAATTGATAAGACCGGTGAATAAGGCTTTATGAAGAACCAATATTATTTTTAAATTAGTAATTATTTATCTGAAATAAATTTGAATGAATTTATCTTCAAATTTCTAATAAAATGCTAAAGAATCACATTAATACAAAAAATATAATAAGCAATTAATTTTTCAAATATAAATTATTTATCTTTGGCGTGAATAAAATATATATTTTCATTGATCTGAGCTTCAAAACAAGGTATAACAATCACAGTTTTTCTACCCCAATTACAATGATAAAGGGAATATATATAATTAAAATTTAAGTTTATGAATTGTATATAATTATATCATTATTTTGAAAAATTCTACACCATTTCAGATTCGAGTAGTTTTCTAATTAATTCCAATAATATAATATACGATTAAAGATTTAATAGGGGATATAGTTGGATTGGACCATTCTCATTTTAATAAATTACTTTTATTTTCGAAATTAATTACTACATTTGACTTTATATTATTATAATCACATTAAAGAAAATATGAAACGTAATTAATTTCCAAAGTGGACAAAACAGCTTGAAATTTACATATAATTGACTGTTTTTGAAGACTAAGTTGCTCAATTTTATGTAAATTAATCACATTATCATGACTCTTGTTTAAAACGTGAACTTTTTGATTTAAATTAGAAAAATATATAAAGTCGTAGTTTTGCCATTTACTGCAAAACCATTTTCTAACGTCGATATATTTCTAGCATCCTGCATATCTGAATGTAGCAAATTCAAGAAAATTAAAATTTTCTAGTTTACATCAATAAAAATACCCTTATTATAAAATCATAATAGAATCTCATAAATCCCACCTTTATTATTATTATTTATTTTCCCATAATGCATAATCATTTTTACAGTAGTTAATATAAGTTAATAATATGATTTTAGTTATTACATTTTAAATGATTCACTCAAAATCACAAACAATTTTTTTTAAATCAGATTATTCTTTCATTCTAGTGTTCCGGTTAATCATAACAATTATTTCAAGTCAATGAATTTTATAAATAAATAGACAATTTAAATTACATAATTAATTCAATTTTATTTTATAAATATTTCATGATTAAAATTTAAAATAGTTGTCTATGATAGTTTTTTATGCTGAAATGACAATTAATAAATTTTAAGGGATTTATTTTCAAATAGGAGTCCAATTTTCAGACAAATCGTCTGGTTTTGATTTGATAATTTTTACAAGACAAAACTTTCAGTTATATTTCCTAACATTTATATTAAGGTAAAATAATAAAAATAAATAAAAAAATAACTTTTTGATAAATATACAAAGTCTTAATCCATCTTTCATTAATTCAGTGACGACTTAGAATTTTCTTCATTAAGTCAATAACCTTTACACCCGGGGTTGACTAACCCAAGATTCTCATACTTTTGTTAACTCAAGAAATACGTTATCGATTGGAAAATATGAAAATAGGATGTCACAAGGTTTAGACTGTTTGTGAGGTGTGTCAAAAGTCCAGTGACATTTTGAATCAGTATTTGTGGATCGAAGCTGCCCTGTTAAATTACACACGTTTGTTATTGATTATTACAGTTACCCTAATCATTAAGCCTATTGTTAGATAATTTATAATACATTTTCAAATGTTGGTGATTTTTTCATTTCAATACTAATGAAAGTTGAAATGTTAACTACCGAGAAAATAAAAATATGTGATTTTCATTGTCATATTATTTACTATTCCTAATAATTATTGTAAATATGCATATTATAATATGAAAAGTATTGTAAAAATTAAAAAAAATTAATTAGTACTTCATTTAATTAATCATAATATTATTTATTTCAATAATTTTGTATTTATTCTCAATTAGAATTAGTATTTATTTAATTTATTAATTTTCATTTGGCATGAAAATTTTCATACATTTCATTTTTCTAGAAATGTTAATATTTTCAAAGACTTTTTACATTAAAATGCTCATTTAGGGATATAGTGATATTGTTCAATTTCTTTTGGAAGCTGGTGCTGATCATGAACACAGAACGGATGAAATGCATACTGCGTTGATGGAGGCCTCTATGGAGGGACATATTGAAGCTGCAAGAGTACTTCTTAATTACGGAGCACAAGTCAATATGAGAGCTGATAGTTTTGAGTCTCCTTTAACACTGGCAGCTTGTAGCGGCCATACAGACCTTGCGGGGTATCTCATCAAGTATGGAGCAGATATTGAAGAGGTTAATGATGAAAGTTATACGCCATTAATGGAAGCATCTCGTGAAGGTCATCTTGAAACAGTTGTAATGTTACTCGCCTTAGGTAGTAATTTAATAATTATTCAATTTTAAATATTGATAAAGGGGCTAAAATAAACCGAGTTACAGAAGAGACACAAGAAACCGCAATGACACTGGCAGCGTGTGGGGGTTTCTATGATATTGTCATGTTACTACAGAGATGTGGAGGAGACATAGAAAAAGGTGCTTCGACTCCATTGATGGAATCAGCACAAGAAGGTCATTTAGATATCGTTAAATCACTTATTTGTATTGGAGCAAATATTGAAGCTAAAAATGCCAGCGAAGAAACCAGTTTACATTTTGCTGCTGAAAACGGTCATTTGGAGGTTTTAACTGTGCATTTTATATTCTCAAACTCATTAACCAATGATAGGTTGTGCTTTATTTGTTGGACTGCAATGCAAATATCCATCACACTTCAGAAGGCGGTCGAACTGCATTAATGAAAGCCAGTAGAGCTGGTAATTTAAGTGTTGTCATATTACTCGTGGAAAGGGGCGCTTGTGTTGACCAACTGACAATACAAGGTGACCACAATGCTCTTAGTTTAGCTTGCGCCAACTGGTCATTGCAAGGTTATAATTTCACATTACGATAAATTCAATAATAATAATAATTTGTCGCATGAATTTCAAACAGTTTTCATTATATAATTAAATAAAATGCCATTTAACAATATGATACAATGAAACATATAATCCAAGTTACTGTGGATATTTCTAAAAAATATAGCCATTTTCAATGCCAATCAGATGCTATCGATATGTGCTATTGTTCGATAGAAAGATTTCAAAGTAATCTACGAACTTTTTCACTGCCGGTTAAAATTTTAGGAAACCGAAAATCGTTATAGGTACCCATTATATTCAGAAGCATCTTAATAATAACAAACTATAATAATATTTTAAGGTCTAGAAATAATTTTGGGATCAAATTACTTTCATTAAGAAGTGTATTATTTTATGTGACAGACATATTCGATGGCACTCTGAATTAATTGGCAAAGTGGCTTGGCACGCCACATCTAAAAGGTTGCCGACCCCTGGAACATAGAAATACACAACAATCGCCAACAGGTGCTTTTGGCAGCCAAAGTGTTAAATATTATGAATTGAGTTAATTTAAAAGTTTTGGTATGCCAGTTAGACTGATTTTTTTTAAAATTGATAATTAATTCATTCTGTTCACTCGTATTCGAAACCTCATTGGTCTTATAATCTTTCCAATTTTATTTTGTTTATTATTATTATTATTTATTATTATTATTATTTTCTATTATTAATAATTATCATCGTCATTATTATTGTTTATTGTTTTATGCACATTTAAGGAAAAAATATAGTAATTTATTTTATTGTATTTTCTCAATTCTCTTATATTTTTTGACTTTGTTAAATTTCAATTGGAAAAGGAGCGTTATTATATATATATATATATATATATATATATATATATATATATATATATATATATATATATATATATATATATATATATATATATATATATATATATATATATATATATATATACACACGAAATCAATTGGTTCCATATCTGGCAGTTTGCACAAGTTGAAGATAATAGGCAGAATTTTTTGTGACACTTGTCCGCGAAATCATCGACAATTAGCTCTTTTGATCACAAAATGTTGAAAGTATCATGGCCCATTCCCGTGACTTGAGAAAGTTTTCTCATCAAGGAATTTCATGGAAATAAATGCTGAATGGAGTTTTATCCTCAGTTAAATTTGCGATGAAATACTCACCGTGCTGCTTCCACAGTCGAAGATTAATCTTTAAATTCTTCTAATTTTTTGAATCTAATTGTTATCATTTATCTTTATTTCTTTTTTGGACCAACGATCAATATTTTTTATTCTATATTCAGTATTTGAAAAAGCAATTCCAAAAATTCATGTTAAATATGAAACGAAATATTGATCGATAGTCTAAAAAGTAGTAATGAAAGTGAAAAGAAGTCAATATTGAAAAAGATAAACATATTTTAATGGCAATAAACCATTTTATTTAATATAAGTCAATTGCTTACGACCATACTTGATATTATGTAGCTATTTTTTTCCTTTCATAATCAATAAAATAACAGTTCTTTAAGAAGATTACATTTTTAATTATTTTTTATGATAAAACAATAAAATGATAATTTAAGCCTTTTGCTGCAAATAATGTATTTAATGAAAGAATTTTCGACTATACGATAGTCCTTGTCAATCTCCTCTTTTTTATATTTTTTATGATATTATAAGAATTTTTTTTCCATTTTCACCACTGATTTTTTTTTCCATTGAATTTAAAATATTTTTCAAGCTCTTTTTAATACTTTTTTATGAATATTTAATATTTGTCATTATTGATAAGAACTGAAAATCGGTTTCTGAAAATTTAACTAGAAAATCGGTTACACAAATACAGAGTGTTGCCTGCTCTCTTTCTTTACCTGAGAATGTGTTCTAACGTGCGTTGCAATCTGAACTTTTAATTCCGTGTGTATTGAAACACTTTCCGTTATCAGGATTTTACTCTCAATAAAATCTATAGCTAACAAGTAATATGAAATATGAAACATGGATATGATTATTATCGTTCTCCGATGTTAAACAACCAAGATATTTCTTTTTCACGACATTCTCAGTTCTATAAGATCATTATTTGTCAATATAGTACCATCAATTTTAATAATATTCAGTATCTGACGCATTCGAATCACTAAACCATTCGTGTATTTACAGTTAATTTACTTTTATACTGATGCATTTGGTACCTATTTTAAAATTGATTGTATGAAATAAAAAATTTCTCAAGTGAATTCGTGTAAATAAAGGATTTTGTGTGTTTTGTTTTTCACTTTCAGTTCTACTGAGCATGGCGTTACAGTATATTTTTCTATATTTACTCTTGATTGCACTTTTAAATATGTTCACTTATATATCGATTTTTTTGTTTCAGGTGGTAGAATATCTATTAAAAGTAGGAGCAGATCCAACAGTTAAATTAAAAGATAATTGTACAGTTCTTATTGAAGCTTCACGTGCTGGTCATTCAGATGTTATTGAAACACTTTTAAAGGAAAATAAGCGTAATAAAAAATTCGGTGGGGGAAATTCTCCTTCTAATCAACATCTATGTCCCAATGCTTCTGCACTATCTAATATCGAATTAGATTTAAACGACGTTCAACATTTCAATAATCAGTATATTTCTATGTCTGATCGTGATAGTATTGTTACTAGTCAAGAAACATACAATAATAAATTTATTAATTCACCAATTGGAATGAAAATTGATCAACCAGTTATAAATACATCCTGTAGCCATTCTTCAGAAAATATTCAATTCAATGATTCAAATTTATCTTCCCACGTACAATCATTGCATAATGTATCGCAGTTTCACCCTTGTTCTTTCACCAGTTCTACAACAAATGATAAAGACATTCAGTCTAAATCGTGTTTTAATATTCAAATGATTAACGATGCAATATCGAATGAAGCAGCAAGTGATCACACAAAATATATACGACCTTTATTTTTGTCGAATGAAATTCCTGATCCTCCGACAAATCCTCCACCAATGCCATCTTTTTCCGGTTGCACTACAAATCAAGTTTTTATAGAGTCAAGCAATGCTTTATTGTCATTAAATGACGATACAAATCTTTCTATGACTTTAATGGGACTAGAAAATCAAAAATTACTTCAAAATATTTTAGATCCAAATTCGCCAAATTTAGAGGAATGGGTAAAATACATTTGTCCTAATTTCAATAACAATATATACGCAAACGATCCAAGTTATGAAACACTCTCTAAATTAACACTTCTACAATCCGAATCCAATACGTCAGAGTTGCCTCAGTTATTGCAACAAAATAACAATGTTCAGTTTCATCGGAAAATCAAAAAAGCAAAACATTCAGATAGTTATGGTATGCACAATGATATGTGCCGCAACTGTCCGTATTCATATCAGCAAAGATCTTGCGCTCCTTTATCACCGGAAAAATCAGTTACATTTGAATCAAATTTCGGTGTTTACAGGTGTCCTGGTGAGGGTGTTGATGCTGATGGTGAATCCGCTCCGAAAAATAAAAGCTATCACAAAGAAATTGTTTTCGCAGATCAATTCAATAATAACAAATCCAACAACGATTTTATTACAACCTGCAACGACTGCACTGTGAGTAATTTATTATTATTATTATTATTATTATTATTATTATTATTATTATTATTATTATTATTATTATTATTATTATTATTATTATTATTATTATTATTATTATTATTATTATTATTATTATTATTATTATTATTATTATTAGTATTGTATTCATTAAAAAGCTTGACTATGAATCAGTAAACATATCGATGTTTTTGATATATTTACTGATTCATAGTCTTCAAGCTTTTTAATAAATACAATGGAAAAGAAATCAGTAGTGAAATTTGAAAAAAAGTTCCTTATATTATTATTACTACTACTACTACTACTACTACTACTACTAATAATAATAATAATAATAATTACTAATTAGTACTAATTACTATTTTAGCCTTTCAACTGAGTTTAATCAGAATTTCAATCGAATACTATAAAATTTTTGGAAAATAATAGAAGTTTTGTAAAAATCTGATTTCAAAACTCTATAAATCAAACAATTTGAAATTCTTAATAATAAAAATATAATATAAGCATTATTTATTCAAACAAACTTTTTCGCGGAAATTATGTTGCTGATAAAGTTATACTGTATGCTATAAATAGTTAAATAGAATTTTGTATAAATCAAATTAGTACAAATACACTGTAATATTAACATATTATAACTATGATTCATATAAAATATTTTTATTAATTATTTATTACTTGATACCTGGAACAGAATATTAATAAACCCAAATTTTTGATAAATTAAAAAAAAGTCGTTGCCCTGTGTATTACCATCCATGTTCAAATAATAAACACTTTGTTGACTGCATAAACTACGGCTAGGTACGGTACCAAGTGGAAAACAATTTTAGGGTATGTCGGAATATTAATGCTACTTTAGCCTGCCACATACTGCAATTTATGATATATTAACTCCTATTGGAAATCTATTAGTACGAGGGTTGCTGTTTATGTATCAGGAATAATACACAAAAACAAATATTTAGCATTGAAAACAGTTTTATTGTTTTTTCAAAATATTTTTCGCGATGATCGATACATTTCTACACACGTTTGAACCAATTTTTATATCACTTTTCCCATTCCGGATGATGCTTTTCCAAAACATGCAATAACTGCTTCTTCTGGCGTCGGAAATCGTTGACCACGTAGCTTATTCTTCACATACAGGAACAAAAATAAGTTATTGGGTTCCAAATCAGGACTGTACAGTGTGCGCCTCATAAATTCGATATTATTACGGATCAAATATTGGGTTGTTGGACCTGACCTGTGATAACTCGCATTGTCATGGTGAAGAATGATAATCAACTGTGCAGTCCTTAAAAACAGATGACCACTTACTTCAAAGTGCTTCTTGTGCGAACTTGGCTCATCTTGGGACACCATAAATCTGTTACTTTCGTTTTCATACGCAAAGATTTATAACCTGTTTGGATGTTATATACGGCTTCTTAATATTTTTTGTACATTTCTTTCCACCAATCGACAATAGCCTTTTTTGAGCGATTGCAAAATTATGTGGTTCAACGCAAAAAAGTATTTTCACGGCTAAATGTTCATGTAACATCTTGTATATGCTTGTCATATTAATGTCTTTGGATGTCTTAATCTCACGGCATTATCAGTTCACCCGCATCATTGATTTTTTCTGGCACATCAACCGATTTGGGCTGACCTTCTTTGAAATCGTCAGTGATCGTAAGATGGTCACGATTGTATTCACTAAACAAGTGATATACAGTGGTTTTAGATCAAGCTTCATCGCCAAAAAGTCGAAGTGAGTTGATCAATGTACTTCAGATAATCGACGTCAAAAGCTCTAGTAGATGCTAAGAATGCTAAATGAATATGACTCATCTTGAGGTTCAGTTAGCCATTCTGACGAATACCGTACTAATGGAAATAAACTATTTTCCCTTGATCCATTATGAAAACTTTGTAGATAGTAGAGAAAGCGACTGGAATATAATAAATGAAATCAAAAATGCATATTTTGAAAAAAAATATCAGAAATTTCTGACGAGTTGCTTTAAGTCACAATTTGATCAGATTTGTCGAAAAGTACACTATTGATTCACTAGATCGATTTACATGAAATTTTCAATATATATTTAAATAAATGTAAGCTAAGTGGGAAAACGAAGAGTTAATTTGACTGCACGTTTGTGTCACTGAACATGAAAGTGTTAATCATAAAATCATAACATTTTTGACATGACAACATGTTTGTGTTACTTGGTGAGTTTGGTCAATTTGAGAATTACAAACTATTTCCTTAATTCTGCTATATTTTTCTATGTTTAAGTGAAATGTTTTGTTTTACAAAAAGAAAATTTGGTACATTTTGGAACAAAAAGTTTAACTTAATTTTTTTACTAATACCAAGTACTCCATACAATTATTTTAATTATTATTTTATTATATATTTATTATTTATTTTGTTATTTATTATTTTTGAATGAAAACATATTTGGTCCATTTTAGACTCCTCAAAATATTTTCTCTGTCAATAATAATAATAATAGTAATAATAAACAATTCAATACATCACTAAGTCCAACTGGAATCTTTTCATTAGACAAGACAAATGAAGATATCATTTACGCACCTGAATTGTCAATTCTTAATCGTATCCAAAACTTTTCAAACGCATCGAGTTTGCCTTCATACAGTCAAGATGATAATCATACAGATGTGAAACGCATTTTCAATTCTGTGACACCAACATCTGTCAGTCCAATCAAATCCAAAACTAGTAATCAGAGCCTTTCAACTCCATTCCCAAAACAAGTTTTACAGCCTAAGAGACGTTTGCAACAAAATCAAAGATCTCCATTATCAAATATATCTCAGATTTCAAACACTTCTATTTCATGTTCTGACCATAAACTATCACCACACATGAAGTCGATTTCTCAAAATGATCAATTTTTGCTTTCGTCAACTCCTGTCAGTCAAAATATTTTTGATTCAATATCTTTTAATACACAGGTTAGATAACATAAATAAATTATTTTAATTAATTTTAAATTTAAATTCCATATTTTACACCAAATATTGATCGACGATTTAAAATAAAATATTTTAATCATAGAAAAATGTCCTTTTAATGTATCTTGAATATGTGTTTATGACCGTGGAAAAATATGATATTCCTATTTTAATGAACCCAGCAAAATTAACAAATAAAATGGTTTATTTAAAAAAAACTAGTACGACTTACTGTTGGAACCGATTGCTGAAATATGTCGACTTTCTGTGTTTAAAACCAATATATGGATGGTTCTTTATAATTTTATACTTTGAGATTAATTAATATATTTCAGACAACAATTGATTTAAATTTATACCTATTTTGATGAAAAAAGTTCATTTATTTTAGTTTTGATTTTCATAAAATAACATTCAAATAAAATGTAAACAAAAACATAGAAAACACAAAGTTAAAGTACTCCTAATAATTAAGGATGTTTCAAAAGTACATTAGTGCAGAAGTTTATTATTTTTCTAGGACGATTATATATACTAGTATTTATATAATATACTGGCACAAAATGAATATTTCTTATCATATTTAATGACGTTTACATCTAAATGAAATTTACATCTAAGAAATTGCAATTTATACCAATATTTTATAAGTAAATTTTTATAATATAGATTTACTTCAGTATACTGAAATAATTTCATACATTTTCCATTGAAAACTCATCTAAATATTAGAGTCGTTTTCATTGTCAACTTGTGGTTGCTAATAACAATGGTCATTGTTTTTATGAAATTACTTTTATTGAGTGAAATAATTATTTTAGTTACATTGTAATAATGTATTATTCAAGCCATTTAACTTGGGTAATGAAAAAAATGGCGTTTTTAATAAATAAACGAAAACGCCAAATATGTAATGCATATTTTCAGTAAATGATCCGAATCTCATCTGACTGTCACGTCAATCAATGTAATATAATATAGTATAAATTTTTGATATTTATTGGGAAATGGTGATTAAATTGGCGATTAAACCACAATCCAGCGTAATTAATTGGTTAAATTATAGCAGTGGTATCATTATCGGTTTTCGTATATAGTATTTGGCATTGATATGATTGATAATGAGGATTATTTCCTTGAAATATATTTCGTTCTTTCATTTATTAGTTTAATTTAGTTTGGAAATATGATTTTTTTTATTATAATGAATTTTACAAAGGTTATGATATTTTTTGTTTTCCAATTAATATTATAGTTTTTTGTTT
This sequence comes from Schmidtea polychroa, assembly GCA_959609185.1. Classification (NCBI taxonomy): domain Eukaryota; kingdom Metazoa; phylum Platyhelminthes; order Tricladida; family Dugesiidae; genus Schmidtea; species Schmidtea polychroa. Next base: position 64,759 of record CAUHTR010007672.1, on the reverse strand, counting down.
AAAATGATGCTAATCGCTGTTTAATATAAAATATGGTTTTCCATAATTCCAAACAAAATTTTAATAGAAATAATAACCTAAGAACAATTAGAAGTCACAATAAGTATTAGTAATGATATTGTTTTCATTATGGCTTTTAATTTTGTGCCAATTCACTGCGTTGTCTTTATTTTACTTTTAATCTTTTAAAAAGACATCTTGAATGCAACTTTTTTAAAATTCCTTTATTAAGGATTGCTAAATTTCTAATGTATTTGTTAAATTCTCGGTTTGAAGAAAAAAGTCAAACATAAAAGCATACAATTAAGTTTGACTCAATTTTTTCAGCCCCATTATTGATATTGACGAATATTTATACTTGCACAATTTCATAATATAGTTGAGGAATCGATGAATTACTATGATATAGTTATGGTGAAACTATTACAAAGACTAGTACAGCCAAAGGGGTTAAAGGAAATTACGATATATTATTTTTGAATTCAATAAGTTTCATATTAATATTTGAAAGACAAAACAATAAGGTATATAATATTTCGACAGCTTTTATCAAGTGTGTATTTCAATCATTACCTTATTTAATCTTAAAAGTTAACTATAATTTTATATTTTAACGTATGTTTTCATTTTAATTATATTTTATTATTTTTTTGAATGTTTAATTGCATTTAAAAAAAGTTATGATCTCCAAAAAAGTCATTGTGGAACACAGAACTAAAATGAAATTTTTTCTATCGAAATTTTATAAATTTTGTTACCATTTTTTATTTTTATAAACAAAATTTGGGTATTCATGCTATCTTTCATTTGAAATTGCTTTAAAATTAACTAATTGATATTTTTACATAATCAAAATGAAATTTGATGTAGTTATTAAAATGAATACGTGCCATTATAATACTTTATTATATTTGTTATATACTTGAATAGCTATTCAAATTTCGATGGCATTTTTTTCTTTTGTGGTTTAACATTATCTGACATGAAGTTGAAAATTGAGATTTTATCTTTTTAAAAATTTTCTAATAATCAGTTTTCGGTGCTATTGTGTAACTACAGATCAAGTTTTTTGACAGACATATCTCAAACCTTGACCCTTAAATACCCCTTGTATCTTAAAAGATGCAACCTTTAAAATCTATATTTCTATGGAAATATTCAAAATTTCCGGAGCAAACCAATTTTTTGAAGCGCTAACTTCATTCATATTTTGAAATGTCATATTATGACGTAATCAATGTTTAAAGCAGGGACTGAAGCCCGGAAAAGTTTGGGTTCAGGTTCAGGTTCGAGTTAATCAAAATAAAAAGTTCGGGTTCAGGTTCGGGTTCAAAATTTAGAAAAAAAGCCCTATCTTTTATTTATTTTTCATTTAATTTAACAATTAAAATATTTTTTAAGTTCTCTTCTATTAGATTTGCTCGTTGTGGTGATAGTATACATTTTAAAGCTGAAAAAGCCCTCTCTACGCATACTTGCGTAACAGGGACTGCAAATATTATTTGGGCCAAGGTGTTTGTATTTTATGTTGCTCCCAAAATTCTAAAATACTTTTTTCTTTTGCCAGTCTTGGATAATTTTCGTATATTTCCATCTCATTTTTAACTGAACTATCAATGGAAGATGTGGAATTTATATTTTCCGAATTAATTTGAAAAAGCTTTTCTTTCTTTAAAATAGAATTTAACAAACAAAAAAGAACACGTTTAATGATTAATAATGATTATTATTAAACTTTAATCATAGAAAGTCAAAATTTCAAATAATAATAAAAACAAAATCGTTAGGAAACATTAATGAACCCGAGAAACTTAACTATTTGTATTTTGTATCGTAGTAAGCTATTTTAAGAAAATAAGCTAGGCAACATTAACGAATACGAAAACATTACTACTTTGTTGTCCTCTTTATTTTTCTAAAAAAATACACAAATAAATTTTTTTAATTTATGAACCCAAACCTGCATGAGTTTCTGGGTTCAACATGGTTCGGTTTCATGGTTAAAAAATCAACGGTTTCAGTCCCTGGTTTAAAGTATACATTCTTATTTTTAATAAAATAGTCTGGGGTATTTAAGGGTTAAATGATTTTAAATATTAAAAGGATTTTAAATATTAGCGAAATACATCAAATTTACATTTTAATTTACAATTGTTAGATATGATTCTAATTAATCACCTTTTATATAATAATATTAAAGGGTTTTATAATATTTTTAGTGAATGAATTATCTTTTAGGAATCAAATAGCAGCTTCAATACAAATTTTACATTTCCCGAAAAGAATTATTCAAATGATGAACGAGTAGAATTTTATCAGCAATCCATGCTTAATGATTTACAAACTACAAACAGTATGCTTTCATCACACATGTGTCAATTATCTCAAGATTGCGGTTCAAAATTAATAACCTCAAATTACCTTGATTTTATGCCAAAGCTCAATGCTGATAATTGTGATATTCCGAATCGAAAGTCGAGTATGGCCATAAGTAGTAACAATAGCATTGAAAATCTCGAAGTGGTAGAAGAAATTGAAAATGAAGATAACGATGATGAAGATGATTTTGAATCTGAAATCGAGATTGAACATTGTAATGTTCCTCCGTACAATTCTAATTCCATCAATCACGTAAACTGTTTAAAGCATAATTCTAAAAAGAAATTAAATGTGAATGTCTGCACTGAATCTCTTCAAGAGTCACCTTTATCACTTGCCTGTTCTGGTGGACATATAGAAGTTGTGAAGCTTTTGATAAACAGTGGTGCGAAATTGGAACATAGAGATAAAAAATCTCAAACAGCTCTTCATGTGGCAGTCTTAAATGGTCATTTAGAAGTTGTTAAGTTTCTTCTCGATTCAGGAGCCGACATTGAAGCGATGGTTGAAAGAACAAAAGACACTGCATTGTCTATTGCATGTGCTAATGGGAAATATGAAATCGTTGAAGAATTGGTCAAACGAAATGCAATGATTGAACATCGAAATATTTCCGATTACACACCTTTAAGTTTAGCAGCATCTGGCGGATTTGTTGATATCATCAAATTTCTATTGAAAAATAATGCTGAAATAAATTCTAGAACGAATTCCAAGTTGGGAATAAGTCCACTCATGTTAGCGGCAATGAATGGTCATGTAAATGCAGTCAACGTACTTCTTGATAATGGATCAGATATCAATGCACAGATTGAAACAAATCGAAATACAGCTTTAACACTTGCATGTTTTCAAGGTCGAAATGAAGTCGTGTCCTTATTGGTAGATAAAAAAGCGTATGTCGAACACCGAGCAAAAAGTGGATTGACTCCTTTAATGGAAGCTGCATCACAGGGTCATGTTGAAGTCGGTAGGATTTTGATAAATGCCGGTGCAGATGTCAATGCAGCTCCGGTTCCGTCATCTCGTGAAACTGTATTGATTATTGCCGCAGACAAGGGTCATACTGAATTCGTTAAATTACTTTTAAAGCAGTAAGTTTATCTTTATAAAAAATATTGAAACTCAGATTTCCTTTAAGTGGCGCCATTGTTGATTCAAAAAATAAAAAAGGCGATACTCCTCTTTGGCTGGCGTGCAACGGTTGATTTAGTTATTGTTAATTGATTGAAATAATACGATTTCAGGAGGTTATATTGATGTTGTCAGAATTCTGATTGACTACAAAGCAGATGCGAATAGTTCCGATAATCGACGAATGACGTGTTTAATGACGGCATTTAAAAAGGGTCATATAAAAGTTGTCAAAGAATTGGTTAAATACGTTACTCAGTTTCCGTCAGAACATGATTGCAATAAACATATGAAATCTATAAAAGACGCTGATAAAGTAAATATTGAATTATTTCTGGTCAATAAATAAATAGCATTCAATTTCATAAATTATTGAATCCATTCGTCATTTTCGCTTTTATAAAAATATTTATTTAATTTGTCATATTAAATTAATATATTTATTTGATTTTTAATATTAAATTAATATTATAATGGATATTAGGAAATAGTATCTAATAGTATGACTAATAAAATATGCTTGTGTTTATACTGTTTATTAATATGACCAGCTTCAAATAAATATATTCACAAATTAATTATACTTCATAAGCGGAATATATACAGTCCTTAGTACTTAAGAAAACCTTTGGGAGTATATCTATCCGGCTATCGATATACATGGTAAACAGAGGGCAAGGAGAGATAATGATCTCGGTCGTGCAGTAGAGCAGATTTATAACGATCGCTAGAAGGTTATGAGTGCGAAGAACAAATAAGACTTTTACAAATATATATTACAAACTTATGAAGAAACAGACGTTTACAATTGCATTCAAAAAAGAAGTGATTGACTATATGGAACGAGGTAACTTGTTAATATATAATATAAGGCAGGAAAACACTTTAGTAAGCGTAATAGATGCCAATATAAGAATCACTCTATGTTCCAGCAATGGTACTTTAAGAGAGAACAAATCATCATCGATGCTAAGAGTTTCTGGTGGTTGAAGAAAGTCATTGTTAGGGGCCCTTGAATAAGTATTGGTAGATGAGATAATCGAGTTAAGAATAATGAAGATTAAAGTCACGAGAACGTATATTAGAGCATCTTCGTTGGCACAAGAAAATGGCATCGTTATGCAAGCCACCGGGAATTGGGTGACTGGATTTATGCAGAGACATGAACTCAGTCTCAGAAGGACAACAAATTTCACAACATTATCAGATGAAGAGCTAGTTTCGCGTGCTGTGAATTACATGTGCTATATGCAAGATACCATACCATAAACCTGTCAATAACTTATATTGGATGAAACAGCAGTCTTTTTTGAAGATTGTAGGACACAAACTGCTGATATACAGGGTAGAAGGCATGTTGTAATGAAGTCAACAGGATTTGTCTCAATGAGAATAACTGCAGCACTTTCATTATGGGAAAACGGCTTATTATTCACAGAGGCTCCAATTGGCATTGTATTAAAAAAGAGAGAAATGTGATGTATATTAAACAGAATAAAGCCTGGGTAAATCAAAACTTCATTATAGCGTGGATCGACCAAATGTTTCCTCTCTTCGACACAGCGCCAGGTAGGTGCATAATTTGGGATCCTTGTAGAGCCAATATATCAGAGAAAGTAAATAATCATTGCAGGAAAAGAGGTATTTTGCAAGTTGTTATACACGGTGGGCTGACTCCATTTCTTCAAGCGGGAGACATAGGTATCTATCGTGGATTCAAGGATAACATTTATAACTTGATCAATACGTGGAAGCAATCTGACAACTTACAATATACACGCAGCGGAAATCCCAGGACTCCAAGCCATAATTTAGTTAATTATGGGTCAAATGAAGCTTGGAATATGGTTAATCAGGGGAACATTTTAAATTCGATCAAATCATCAGGAATATCCCCAAATTTCGAGGAATGGCAGATGATACTAAGCATCATATACATGGCAATCTTTTTCGTTAGCTCTACTTAGCGCCACGCTCAAGTGCTGTGATCCAAATTTTGAATGATAATCTCATTGATTCGAATATTTACGATGTTTTTGATGCTTAAGAAATATATCGGCCGATCTAATATTTTTTATTACTTTGAATTTACCGTATTTTTAAAATAATCAAAATGTATAACTAAACTTAGATTTAACCATATAAAAAAATTAAAGTACTGACTAACCAAATAATATGACCAAATATTTTTTTCATATACACTCATACCTCGCTTTACGGCCTAGATACGTTCCAGAAAAGTTGGCCGCAAAGCGAAACGCCGCATAACGAATCAAATACATTTTGATACAATTCCATATAAATTTCACACTTTTTTTGGCCGTATAACGAAACATTTTAGGCCGTAAATCGAAAAAGTGCCGTAATTAAAGTAGGCCGTTATAGCGAAAAGCCGTATAAAGAGCAGCCGTATAGCGAGCAGCCGTATAGCGAGGTATGAGTGTATATGAAAAAAATATTTGGGTTAGGGTTGTATTTCTAAATAAATCTCATTGACCAGCGTCAAATAATCTTTAAGCAGGCGTAAAATACTTAGAAACTGTGTAAACCGGTTTTAGATTATAAGAAATCAATAAGCAATTCAGAAATTTTTCTAAATTTTTGAGTAATTGCCCTAATGGTTTAAGAGAATTAGTATGTTTTCTATTATATTCAACGGAAGCTAAAATCAAAGATTTCGAAAATTGGTCGAATGCCATGCTTTGTAAACTACTGCATTACATGGTACCAATGTTCCTTCAAAAAAGAAATTACTGAAACATATTTGTGATGATAAAATATATTTTTTAGTGTAAACTAGTTTAAATCATCCCATATTGTTAATAATCTTTATTGTTCTGCATTAAATCACTAAGTTAAAAGCACAGTTTCGTTGAATATACGAATGAGAACGGTGGATAGTGTCAAATCTGTGTTGACTGATAGTTTTTAGGGGTACCAGTAACATTTTGCTTCCAAATTTACTAGCTATTCCAGTATTTAAATTTTGATATCAATTTAAGTTATTTTTTTATAATCTATTAAATGTTCAATCCAAGGCTTTTTAAGAAATTTAAAGCTTTTTTTATTTTTTTATTTGACACATTCCTTTGAAAAACCAACAGATAATAAATGATAGGATTTGAATTTTATACATGCTTACAATCTACAAAGTTTGTCACGTCAAAATGACAATTAATTTCTGGGGGACTATATCTTTAAAAGGATAAAAAGTTGAGAAAACGTCGATATACACAAAGCCATTTTCTTTTTGAAAATCTAATGATTTTATTAACTTCCTCGAAAGGTTTAAGTGATTATTATTTTATTTTGATGATAATAATTAAAGTAATAAGTGACTTATTTTATCTTGGTATAATTGATTGACTACACAACGTCAAATTCTCTGTTGTTACTATTTATATACGTTCAATAATAAGTCTATTAATGCACACATTTTTGAACTACTCTCTTCTCCAACTGAGTAATGACATGCATGTCTACAGTATTTCTCTCAAACCTGCTAGCCTATCACAATGAGATATTTATTTGTCATTTATTGAGGCGTGCTAATGTCAATTCTAATCAATATGATAAAAATTTGATTCTAAATCCTGTTATGATTTTCGTTCAATTTTATTTATCTTTGGATTTAATACGTTGTTGGATATATTTCAAATGCTCTAAACTTTCTTCTAATGCTAATCTGCCATGGCATTTAACTATATGTTAATGCCCAAATATATGCCTGGATTAATTCTGAGTCAACGTGTTGAAAACAACTACAGATCAATATACAATTCAGATTTATCGTCGTTTAAAACAGTGTGTAAAAACATATCGAATATGGAATTAAGTTATTTCATCGATCGATCACAAATATCTAATTTAAGTATTGATAAATGTGAGTCATGTCGAGATTTCACTGATATTTTTGATGAAGCACATTATAATGATATGGATTTGGTAAGTAAGCTTAAGTTCAGAATTTAACCTAATCGATTATGGTAGTTAATTAAACGATTTCTAAATACTTATTAAAATTAATTGAAATATTTCTTTAAATTTTTAAATTTTATTTTGTAAATCAGTAAAATATTTCTTTTTAGGATCTAATTAATAGATGTGAGGCTTGTAAAGATATTATTCTAAAAGCTAAAGAACGTCAAGAGTACGAAGCTGCGAAAAATGCAAAAGACCTTTTAAAACAAGTAGAAGAAGAGAGAAAAGCAAAAGAACAAAAAGAAGTAAAGCAGGCCAAAAAACGAGAAAAAAAGAAAGCAAAGAAAAAGGCTAAGCAAGAAAAAGAGGATACTCCTAAAAGTGACAAACAAGACGCGTCAGATGATAACTTAGTTTTGTCGAAAAATCAAAATGATTATATGGAGAATTATTATCTTGAGGATTTAGACCCGAAATCATTAAATAACAATGAAAATATTAATCCAGAAAATCGAAATTCAATCAAGCCCGGTAAGCAGTTAAAAGTAAAAATAGAATCAGAGAAAAACAAGTCTTCCAATTCTACTGAAGAAATAAAATCCAAGAAAATGATTAATGGAGTTGTGAAAATTAAAAAAGAAGAATCGTCAAATTTTCCCAAGGAAACTAATGGAAAAATTATGTCAAATTCGTCCAATATAATGGAAATTTCACCACATAAAATTACCAATAAAGGAAACACATGGACTCACATAAATTCTAGTAAAAGTGTTCAATCAAATAAAATCGAAGAATCAATTAGTAGTAATTGGCAGAAAATTGGAGGGAGTAAAAAGAAATTAGATATTCAAGTGAATAAAAAGGATATAGGTAAAGTTATCGGACAAGGTGGTTCTGTCGTTAATGCTATTAGACACATAACTGGAGCACACATAGATATAGATAGCATGGCAAATGAACTCGACGAAAGGACTGTGCATTTAAAAGGGACATCAGACGCAGTACATAAAGCTAAAGAATTTATCTGTGATTTAGTTGAAGGTAAAATAACGGGAAATCATGTAATTCAAGAATCGGAAACTTTTTTGACGAAATCTGCAAATAATCCAAAAATTTCCACCGAGTTCAGTAACATTGCTAACAGCTCTGATACAGAATATCCCAAAGCCACTCATCCTAAAACTCTGTCATTAGTCCGTCACAATGGAAAAGTGAATAAAGTTGGCTATAGCAAATTCAGTTTAACTCCAGTAAACAACAATAACAATAACAATAACAATAATGGTAGTTTGCAATATGGTTTTTCTAAGTCAGTTAAAGGTCCAGATTTTGCTACAGTTGCCGCAGCAGGCATCGTCCCAGTAAATCCTTCAGTTCATTTGTCTCAGAGGACAAAATATTCTGAGAAAATAACCTATACTGGAAATTACCACAATAGCCAATTTCCAAGTTTATCCGAAATCAATTCTGATTCATTTCCTTCCAGTCAACAATTTGAAAATCGTAAAATATCAGAAAGTCCTTCTAATGAAACTCAAACCAGTTTGAATATGATTCAAGGAAAGCACCTTGATATAGAAAATTCACTTATCAACGAACCACTGGAAGTTAATACAAATATGCAAGTTATGATAGGGCTGCCATCACATGTGCCTAATAATAACAATAGCAATAACAACAGCAACAGCAATAATAATGTATCTAAATCCTTTCCTCTTGCACCGGGTTCAGAAAGAAGTCTCCACCAAAGGACGTATAATTCTACTCCAGAACATTCTCCTCAAATTGAAATGAATTGTTCCAAGAGCACCAATAATAAGAAACACGGAAGTTCTTCTGCCGATATCAATTCCTCTGACAGTACTATAACTTCGAATAACTCCGACAAAGATGACATAGCCGATTTCAATAATCTAAACGTCAACAATAACTCCTGTATTGCTGCTGGGGCGAGAAATTCACTGGGAAACATTCCAAATTGGACAGCTATATCACAAAGTGAAAAGCAATTTATCGATTTCACAAAACCATATCCAGATCCTAATATTAATTTCATAAACAATGAAAATATAACTCTAAGTGATTATGAAGTCATGAGTCATTATCCTAAATTGCAGAGTCTCAATCCTAAAGCCGAAGCATTTTCTCCAGCAATCGGAACAATGTCCAACCCGAATTTCTATGGATATAAATCCGATGATCTGTATTATACTGTTAATGGCACTCTTACATTGAATCCATCGGCACACATATTCAAGCCGAGACAACCTGGTATTCCGGTGCATGGAATGGGAAATATCGGTCAAGCTATCCCACAAATGCCATCAAATAACGGGTTCAGTAATAATTCTTCGCCTGGGAACATTAATATCCAAAAGAATAACCCGAAATATGATCACAGTAACAGTAACAACAACAATAATAATAATAATAATAATTCCGTAATCAATAAGAACGTTAAGAACTCCCCAGTGTATTCTATCCATCAAGCACCAAATATCGCTAATACACCGCTCGTGTCTGCCGCTTCACAAAACTACACACCAAAGTCTCATAATTCCTTTATTCCTCAAGAAGAACGAGTAATCCGACTCCAGGATCACATTAACAAGGCAATCAATATTCTGATCAGCACAACCAATTATGATCAGAACATGGCGGAAGCTGCTTTTTCCAGCTTTATGAGATCAGCAAATCTCGATCTTAACAGTCCTTTAACCAGCTCGGAATTTACAGTTCTGATCAATAATATAATGAATCAAAGTCCGAATCCAACACAGCCAACTCCAATAATCAATCCACAAGGCAACATACCTCAGCCGATTTCATTCCTTCCGGCAAACAATGGAATTAATTATCCACTGCCAACGAATCACATAACCGATATGAGCAATAGTGACAGTTTAAATCGGATTCTACCGACACAGACTCCGCTTTCACTTCGACATCAGCAAATTCTTCTCAATCAAATTCCCACAACTCCACAGACAGCTTTAGCTTCTCAGCCAGCTCAGGCACCGTGGCCTATATTGAACAATGTTTCACTTTCGAATTTCAATTCAATCTGGGCGGCTCCGGGCTCGAATAACACTTTAGGTTCATTGAATTCACCGTATTTTTCCACAATCGGCCATTGTGTTTCTGCACAGACAGCTTTCAACAGTGCTTTATCTTATAATATTCAACAATCATCGCTTTCTAATTCTAATGAATCATCCTCTGCCTCGTTTGGATGTGATATCAATACCGCAGTAACTACCAACTCCTCCAATAAGAATCCAATTTCATCATCATCGACTTCTTCACAGAAATTGTTGGATTCTACTATCAAGGTAGCAGCGTCAGCGTCAACAAATATCAATGACACAAACGGTCCTATTCCAATGCATGAGAACGATTTCGAAAAAAAAGAAATTTAACAACAGTCAATTAATCATCAGACTCCTGATATTATTTGCTTGCCATCATGATGTGATGTCTTTAAATAAAAAAATAAATTGTATAGTTTGAACAAATAAATCTGTTTATTGCTAAATGATATTTCAATTCATCATGGACAGTATAGATTATGCTCGATTATTCTTTTTCATAAAATCTAATTCTTGTCATCACCGTTTATGATGAAATATTATATATAACATTGGGAAATAATTTGAAATTGACTAAGTGGTTGATTCAGTATCTCTATGCTTCTTTCTAATTTCAATGTGATAACATGGTATTCTGTCTTCAGAAACCTGAATCTATTTTTTAATATTTTTAATAAAAATTATAATTGTATAGTATATTGAAAAAGAAATTTAGGTACAATTGATACTTTGTTATGTTTACTTATTTTGGTGATAATTTGTTATTATATTGATCTGTTTCGTTATAATCACTGTCTACATCTTGATTAATAATTTATTTTTTTGATAAAATCTGTAATTTAATAGTATAAATAGCTCTATACATATATATGCACTTTATGTAATATATACATTGTACTTTTAAATGAATTGCTTGCGGTACTTTTGTTATAGTAAGTTAATATGACTCAAATACAACTCAATTTGTTGATTTTAATATTGTATTATTTTATTTTTAGATTTTTAATTTCTAGAAAATTATTTATATTTTTTATCGATTTTGTAAAAATAATTAAAGAACTCTGAAATTTAATTTAATGGAGTAACTACTTTGATATTTATGGATGTCAGATTGAATTTGAAAAATGAATTATTTAATGAGTAAATTTTATTTAAAAAGAACACAGTTGACCATCGAACTAGTGATTATTTTTAACAAGGTGACTAAAATGTAATAATTCTATGTAAAAATTAAAATGTAATTAATTCTAACGGGTTATAAATAAAATTGGATCTTTTATATTTGTGACAATACCAATACTGTTATTTAATACAATGGGAAGAACTACGAGGTCAGTGAAGCGTAAAAATCAAAATACTAACACTTCTAGAGCAAGGTGTGACATCTTGCCTCAGAGGTGGGACACATCAATAATTATCAACTATTCACGACTCAAATTAACAACGTGCATACAGAAATTTTGCATACTGACTATCAAAGTTTGACAAAGGGGCTGGTGGGGCTTGGTATCAAGAATGTTGGGAAACACTGTTCTAAAGCGTACTTGTCTGATCTTCTATTTCCCATACTAGCAAGCATCCATTTCAAAACTTTCTATAGCTTTCTCGCAATAATTACTACATACACATCATATTTCAAAGAATCACAATAAGAAAAGAATTAGTAAACGTTACGAATTTAATAGGGTTCTAGGACACTGATCAGAATTCATTTAACTAGCGCTTATAAGCACTGGCTTTTCTTCTTATCTGAATGAGGCTTTTTGTCGCACAGATTCTTATTGTGTTCATAGCTGTTGTTTTCCCTGTCTTTTTTCCTTTGACGGTTTCAAACTCACTGATTTTCACCTAGACTAACTGCAATTGTTCGGGAGGAGGAAAGTGCACTGTTGCATGTAATCTACATTTTATCCCGTCGTGTTGTCTCCAACGCAACCCAGAATACAATCTTTACTATGTCATTCGACACTCATTGAATGATCAATATTTCAACTGTATTAGATAAGCGAGTACTAGCAACAAGTGAACGGACCCCTGTACACTATAATCATTGAGTATTAATTGTCCGTCTTTTTGTCCCCTACACATCGATTAGGTATTGTAGGTTACCGAAAAAATAAACAAATTGAAGCTAAATTCTATATTTCGAATCACATCAGATGATAAATGAACGCTATTTGATTCTGCGCTATTTGATTATTTGCTCAAACACTCTTTCCAGTCAGTCATGGCCTCTTTCGCCAGGCCCTTGGTGTTTCGTAGCTCCTATCGTGGAATTTGGATCTCATCCCGTACCAAAATTATTGTTAACAAATCAATTTATCTCTATAGAAATTTGGAATTCTTTGTGAAAGTTGTAATATGCAAGGATTCATAATAGAATACAAGATAAGACAGTTTATTTTTATTAACACCATTGTTAGTTTAGGAGTGTCTATTGTGTAACCGCAATGTCCCAAGATGTGGGTCTCTATACGCGTATGAAGGCCGGCGCGCTTTCGTTTTCCCTGTTTGTATTACTTTTCCGGCCGTATTTCGACCATTTCAGGTTCCATCACTCAAATGCTACCGTGAAAACCTCATGGGTTTGGTCAGCGACTTGTCGGTCTACTAACCCTTGAATGTTTTGCGTATCCATCTGACATATACGAAACTTTATAGCTCTGATCTATATCTGGTCTTGGATGGCATGTAATTGTAATGGCTCGACCAATTTACACTTTTGCTTCATTGCACTGGGTTGAACTATGTGCTCTCCATTAATCAAAATAGAGTTTTGAGCTTCTATCTTTTCCTGGAAATTCTCTACTAGTTGCACCGTGGCTTTTTGATTTCCTCTAGTGCTCTTTACTAACCAGACCACTAAAACAAATAGGTAATGTTTAACAAGATAAACATGGATTCGAAATCGCCTCTGGGTCTTCGTTATTAAGACTAATCTATGTTTATTTAAATTATGATGGGTTATCCATATTTTATCCGACGCAACCCAAGATAACCCAAGTTTAATCATCCGACACCTGTTGAGTAATTAACTTTGGTAATGTGTCACATTGGGAAATATTTGCGAGAAGTGAGTGTACACTATAATCGTCCAGCATTCGAAAGGGTTCGCGGGCTGCCGTTAAAAAGCCTGTACCCAACCTCTGATAGCCCCCCTTATTCTATACTCCAATGACGTCAAGCTTGGAATATCTGAACCTGATGGCTTATCTCTCATGCAATGGTGGGAGTCGCTATTAACTTGCTGGAAATATTTCACAGATGCGCTCAAATTTAAAACGCGAAAAAACAATACATAAATTCATTACTATATCCACCACTGCTGAAGTGACTGTCAGTCATGTGAGTCAAGGACAAGTTTAGTGCCCTGAGATTCGGGCTTCCTCGTGGACACATCGCCGGAGGAATTCGAGCTTCCCTTGTCTATTAGGCTTCTTAATTCTAATTGGGGTGATAACCATAGGAGGCTTTGAGGTGGATTGCAGGTTTATATTCTGTGGTCGTTTCCGGCTCCGTTAATACTTCTTCCAATAGATGTTGGTCGAAATGGTTATGGTTTTCGCGAGCCTCATGCTGTTTGCACTGCACTTTCATAGCTCCTATTTACAGCCTGTCTTGTGCCACTTGTAACTGCAACGTCTCAAGTTGTTGGAGACGTTTTCGCTTCGCTTCGGGACAGAACCACGTTCCTTCCATCTTTCATAATTGTTCTTTGAGTGCCTCCGTGCGGTTATGGAACACTTCCACCAGTCGCAACGCGTTCTTCCGATAAGCTCGCGTACCTTCCAATAACTTCAACACTAAAGTTAAATATAAATGCACTTCAATATCATAAGCTTGCGTGCCCTTAGAAATTATACACAATGACTCATATTTCGTTAAATGTATGTCATTATAAATTATGCCCACAATTTTATTTAAAAGTAATTTAAAAACAATTCGTTTTATATTAAACCCTGTCACGACTATGAAACTCATGTTTTCTGATAGGAAAATTTCTTGATTCTGATACCTAAGTCGGAAACTGAATTATATAATTACTATTATTAAATCAATCAATATAGGTTAAACTATCCCTGTAATTTAATGGAAATCATTTAGCAATTAATACTCTGAAATTAAAAAATATAGATAGATAAAATTGTTATGTTGGATCGATTTATTGCAAAATTATTTATAATAATATACGTATTCAATCATTAGAATTTTCCGTTCCAAAGTTTAAAAGTATTTGGCATTATCCTAATACATCACTCTCTACGCCATCAAACCCACCAGTTTCATTCAGGTTAAACTAACAATGATTTTATTAAAATTCAAACAGATAACACGCTTACAAACTCTGCTCAGTAGGTTGACTTCGCCCAAAATATATGGGTCATCCACGTTGCCATGGAGGTTTATCGCATCTTCATGAAACTGCAATTGGAGTCTCCAACTGTCGATTAGCGATGATGCTTAACTCGATCTACCCTTCGATGCGCATCAAATTTGCTATGGCTTGATTGATATCATGGACCACCTGCGCCCGGGCAAGTCGGCCGGATTTAAGGTCGGTTCTCTTTTCAACACAACCTCCGTGACTCCGAGTTTGACATCACGACTAGCGCTTTCCATCCGGTAGTCTCGATTCCAGACCATGATTTTTGAACATAGTCAGTAACTAAAACTATCATAAAAACCCAGCAGAAATGTATCCTTGTAAAACCATTTATCAAAAAAGTAAAATTTTAAAAGAAAAGCTCATAAACAAAACACTTACTACACATGGACTTAACGTTTTCGAATTCTGTAATTTTTTTTCAAAACTTTAAACCGGGGTAATGACTTGCCAACCGATACATCTGGCAACACTAAATTTAATGACTAATAATTTGACTAGAATGCACTATCTATGTCTAGTAACTCAATTATTAAAAATTTAGTTTTTTAAAATTTCTATTTAAAAAATATCTTAATTTAAAAAATAACTTCATTAATCTTTAAAATAATATATATCTATAAATATAAAAGGCATTTTTGATAGAAAACATTATAATGATGGATGAAGTTTTAATACAGAAATATGCTTTTGTTTTAATATTTGTATATTAAGATTAAATAAGTCATGGAGTTTTCTAATGATCTAATGATTGAATATGTCAGATTGATGGTATGTATATTCTTTTATTTCATACAAAATTTTATTTCTGTATGTACATATGGATGATGTTATTGTTTTTTGTATTAGATATGCTAATAAATTAAATCAAAATGCATAAATGACTGATAGAATGACATTTTTCTACTATATGTAATTCATCAGAGTATGAGATTTGACTTACCCTTATAAAAAATTAAAAATTTTCATAAAAAGTATTATATAATTCAATATTCTTAAATAACACGACATTACTAGTAACAGTGTACAAAATTACTTGATTATTATTTAATCAAATTTTAAATAAACCCGTATTCCTTAACATTACTTTTATTTAAAATTAAGCAGCTTTAATAAACCGTTTATAAGAATGGACATCTTTATTAAAATATTTTTATATCCTTAAAAGAACTTTTTTTCAAATTTCACAACTGATTTCTATTCAATTGACATTGTATTTATTAAAAAGCTTGACTATACATTAGTAAATACATCGATGTTTTTGATATTCAGGAATTTTCGACACTGCTTTTTTTCAAGTGAATTTGATCAAAAACATCGATATATTTACTAATTCATAGTCAAGCTTTTTAATATTCTTATATCCGTTAATAAAAATTTTAAATGGTACAAGTGAAAACATACAATATTTTCATCTGGATTTCAATAAAATTTGTCTATATTTGTGTTAATTATAAATTATATTAACATTTCCAATTATATTTAAGAAATTAAAGGTTATGAAATAAAAATAATTAGATAACAGTTACTTTAAAGAATAACATCAAGTTTTTCAGGTATGTTAAATGATTTTATTATGATTAACTTTTATACATTAAAAATGTTGATCTGTTACGACAAAAAATAGTAAAGAACCTTTTTAATTGGAAAACCCAATTCCATTTCTATGAGATCTCATAAGGTCGCACGGTCCATTGAAGTCAAATGCATAGAATCCAGAACCGGCTTAGAAGTAGGGACTTCGGGTATATTTCCTGAGACCCCGCTTTCTTATTTCTAACAATTATTAGGGCAAGTTTTTGATACAAAATGCAACGTTTTTTACAAGTCTTTCTATGTATTAACATCTCGCTCGTTAAGGTTGTTCTTTCCATGTATATACATGTCATGTCATCTGCTGCAGCTGCTGCATAAAGTGATACACCACTCTGCTCCTTTGATGATATTATCGAGAAATTAGAAGTAAAAAACTTTTTACGAAATAAGAATAAAAAATATTGTTTTTGTATGTATAATATTGAATATATTGAAGAAATAAACAATTCATTAAATAAATTGATAAAATTATGTTCATGTATCATTTCTAACATTTTGGGAATGGGCCCGCATTATAATATTTTCCCAAGGCCCACAATCGCCCTGAAAGAATGACTTCATTTGGTACATTTATAAGGTTTGTTATTGTTGATTATATTTTTTGATTATGGTGTTATAACCGAATCAAAATTTAAAACGATGGTTTCCTAATAGTAGAATAAATTTATTGAAGATATTTCATAGTCCAAAATTCTTATTTTTTGATTTTAATAAACATGAAACTTGACGCAAAGCCTTAGCATATCATTTACTAATAATTTTACTTTAAATACTAATTCTTTTATTTATTTCAGTATCACATAATAATTACATGTAACATTTTATAACAAATAAACTTGTATTGGTGATTTTTTTTATTTTTAAAAACTTTAAATTCCTGGTATTATTTGAAGTATGATCAACTTATTGTTTGAAGAAGTGTTTCAATCATTTATTTTACTTTTTTCAATACGCGTATTAAAGCAAAACACTGAGAACCACAAGAAACAAAATTATTGGATTCAGACATGTACTTCACAGCCAAAGATTCCTTAATTAATTTTCTTTTTTTGATTTAACAAATTAGAATTTGGCTTTACCATTGTTATCTTCAGCTTCAGTTTGTTTTCGAAGTAAGTGTCTGTTATCTGTGTTTCAAATATTTAGAACATCTCGAAGGAGTCACAAAAATTATTTATTAAGGTATAAAGTCTGTGCCGAAGTTTCGTGTACAGTATTGATCTATAGTCTTACGAACATTAATTGGAAAATTATTGAACTAAAATTATTATAAAATTAACTGCATTAAACAATACAAAATGACTTCATAATTTAACAATGTTTTTTACAATTTAAATAATATTTTCCTTTCACCGCATCGGGTTAAACTTCAATTTGAAGATGGGACAAGAGAAAGAAGAATAGATTGACTAAAAATGTGGCAACAATATTAAGAAGGGGTAGTACCGTGCTGTAACTTTTGGGGCCCTGTGCAGACACTAAAAAATTTTTTTTAATTTTATTGCATTCATTTTTATCGATTTTAATGAATTTTTTCTAATGTATTTAATATTTGGGGTCCAGTGCGATAGTACGGCGCTGAGAAGGGGAGGGTTGTATAAATTATTTAAATAATACATTTGTTTAAATATTAGGTATATAATTTAATTTTAAATAAAGATTATTATGGTTATTAAGTGTACATTTTAAATTAAGTGTCTTCTTGATTTGAATGTTTAAATATTTTGTTTAAATATTTTGGATTGTAATATATCAGACACGCTTAAATCGCGGTTTTTTGACAAGTTTTTTGGGCCTTATTAATTTATTAAGTTAACTGAAAATTTAAGAAATATTTTTAGGCATAAACTTTTTTTTNAGGCATAAACTTTTTTTTAATTTTATGTAAGTAAACATGCTTCCTTATTTCATTCATAAACTCTTGAAAATTTTTTCGGCCATATAGTATTTTAAGATTTTCAAACCTTTGACCACTCCTGTAATAATCATTATAACTTGTTAAAATTTATTAAAATATTAAGAACATTAAAAAAAAGGCGAAAAAATAATTTTTGCGATGCATCTGATATATCAACAAGCTTGTTTCAATTTCAAATAATGTTTTTATAATTTCTCGTTCTATTTTGAATCATTCATCAATAATGGTTCTAGGCAATTCGTCCCAGGACAATTCGGCGCGGACAATTCGTCGCGAGCAATTCGGGGGAAATATGGAAGCAGTACAATTAAAATATATTAATTGTATTTAGAATGTTGAATACTTATATATATACACTTTACGTAACAATATAAATAAAATATAATGTTATTATATGAAAAAAGTTAATTTAACACAAATGAATGTCGATAAAATAAAATGTTTGAATAATCCTGTACGATTTTTTTAATTGAAATTAACTGAATATTAAAATATAATAAATTTAATTTTTTTAATTTTTCTTATGTAATGGAATTGCGTTCAAATCGATAAAAATGGCAAAATTTATAAAAATAACAAATAATTACCCATTAAGACTGACTAGATTGAATCGATAGATAGTTACAAAATACAAAAATTATTCTTATTTAGTTATGGTATAAATTATAATTATTAAATTTAAACTTAAAACATAACATTTATAATAGTATAGGTTTGCTTGCTTATATACATATAATATTAATAAAACAATAAATGATTTATTGTTTTCATGTGTTACAAATTTCTGATTCGAATTGTCCGTTTTTCTGCACCGAATTGTCCGGTTAGCATCAATTTAAGGAGAAAGAAGTGAATTAATGAAACCCAAGAGCCAAATTACTGAAGGCAGTAAATTTATTATACCAAAGTTTTTGCATTAAATTAATCTTAAATTAATTATTTGCATTAATTAATCTTGTGATTTATCCCTTAGAATTGAAACAACTATAGAAAAAAGTCTATAGTATCGAATGAAATTGAATTGATATTGAATTTATTGTATTGAATTTGCCTTTCAATTGTGGTATCAATAAATTTTATTATGTTGAGAAATTTTGTTTGGGATCAAAGAACATGAGTCAGATTTTAAAAAGTTATTATAAATTATTACTTGTTTTGTCATACACAGTTTATTAAATGTTTCAATTTTGATCTAGCAAAAATTTTTAATAAAAAATTGTATTAATTCCAATGCAAAACGCTAATAGTATCAAAGTTTTTTTAATGTAATCAAACATTTTTGAATTGGAAATTTGCTTGTGTAGTTTATAAAAGATTATTATTTAATTGATATTTGATTAAAAACAAATTATTAAGGAAGTCTTTCGTGAATCGGATGAAGAAGAATTGGTAAAATTGTACTCATCGAAATTAAATATCCAATCAAAGGAAACTCATAAAATTACCCGACCCCATCGCCCTATCCATTGCAATTATTTCCACCTTCTTTCCAGTACACCGATAATCTCAGTATTTTCAACTCAATTAAATGACGGTAAATTTTTCGACCTAAAAACTCAATTAAAACTATTCGGCTAGTGATAATAAATTGGTTGTATATTTGCTTCTTATTTCTCCATGTTGCATGTTTTGTCAACTTGGTTTTATAGTTTATTATTTATCATCGTTTTTGAAATCGTTATTAATTTATTTCGGTTTAGAGAATTATATTAAACCAATTCCTCAAATAAAAAATTCCCAGTCAGAAATAGTCAAAAAGTTACTGAAAAGAAAAGACAAGTATTGTAGAAAAATTTGTATTCAACGTAATATTCATTTATTTAGGTCGAATAAATTTTCCATTAGATTATCCAATGAACAAAAAAGTGCCTTTGGGATAATAAAGTCATTTTAATGATAAAATTTTCTGTTTTTGAATTAATAAACTTTTTAGTGTGATAGTTTTTACTTTTCGGTTTTTCATTCGAAAATTCGTTGCAATTTGTTATAGAAAATTTTCAAGAATTTCTGTAATTTTTATTGTTTATGTTTACAGAGCCTCGATTAAATTATCATTGTATTTCAGTAAATAGAGAATTGTGACCATTCGTGAGTTAGCTATGAAATGCATCCGCAACGAATATTTACACAGAAACAACAGACGAACCGTACAAACAATTTGCTAATTAATTTGTGTACATTGTCAGAGATTTAAATTTACATTTGCACTTATTTGTTAAAATAGATTATTAATCAGGTTGAATGAAATTTGTTTTGAAATTTTTCGGTTTCTGAGCGTAATGCAATTCAAATTGAGATTGGATCATGTAGATAATAGTTTTTGTGACTTTTATCAATTTGTGCTTTTCTACTTTAATCATGATTTGTTTATCAACCTTTCCTTTTTCAAATATAATTTTGTGCTTTATAATACATTTATTTTTATATATTTAATTATGCAAAGAAATCAGCTTGACTTGTCTTTTCCCTGCAAGTCGATATATTTTAGAAAAGTTGATTTTAATAATTATTGTCAGTTCCAATATAAATCCAGATAATTTCTGATTGATATTAAACTGCATTTATATTCTTGTTGCGCTTTCTGGGACCACTAGAAATTTTTTTATACATTTTTTGGTTACATTTTATAAATAACACATTTTTTTATGTAAATATAACTTTTTTTGATTGCATATTAATTTGCACATTTAAAATTATTATTTAATTTGACATCCAAATAGTTGTCATTTTTATAAATAAAGAAATTTTATTAAGGTAGAATTTCTCATTAGTAATAGAAATAAAATACATTTTTTTATTTAGAATTTCTTCATTGTGAAACATTGTGAAAAATTTTGTAAATTTAACATAAATTATATAAGAACAGAGTGCCTTCAAATTTTCATATTTTTTTATGATGCTGTCATCTAAGGAGGTTGAGAACCACTGATATAATTATATGATTTAATAGATTTTGTTTAAGAAGTTGATATTTGGTGCTTTTGCTATTTCGTATTTTTGAAGTTGAACTTCAAAACTTAACAGGCAACATATATCATTATTATTTTCTGATTATTGTGAAATTATTTAAATATTTAAACCTCAAATTTTTGAATTTATTTATATTTTGTAAAAAAATTATATTCTGTTCAAGCTTCGAGTTATGCAAATTATCTACAAAAAATTGAAATAGAAAGTAGTGTAAAACTTTATCTTTGACCATTGGAAGAAGTCAACTTGGAATATTTAGCACAAAAATTGTAGTGCATTCAAATTCTGGTATGCTAGACAGGTATTATTTTCAAAAATTAAATTCAAAAGATGCAAATTTTAAGGATTACCTTTAAATTAAATCCTTTAAAATCAACTTAGAAGTTTACAACAGCAAGTTAATCTATAACATTTTGTTTTTTGAAAAAAATCCTTTGAATAACTGAATGCAGCACCGGCGCTAGAGTTTCAGATGATGTGTGAAAATTGCATATTACCGCCTTCGCATTCCATAATAAGAGTAAGAAAAACGATAAATGCATACAAAACAAAAATATTTTTCACAGATGGAACAATATTGTTCAAATTGGACTAGTTATTAAACAATAGAATGGAAATTGTTATGAAAATAACAAATTTCTCTACAATTTTGCCGCCTTTTGTATTTTTTCGCCGTGGCGCCTGCGTGAAAATCACGCATCGTACCCGCCTCACGCCGGGCCTGACTGAATGTATTTATGTGAAAGTATGACGCAAAAGAATTTTAACTTTACAAATTGGCATTAGCAAAGCTGTAGACAGTGGCGTAGCCAGGAATTTATGAAGGGGTTGGGTTTGAGTGGGAAAATATTTATTAATATTATGATCAATCATCAATAATCATAATGTACAGAGTACAGACAGATGTCACAGTATTACATTTACAGTAAATAAAATAAAGGGAAAAAGTGTCTTTTGTTTTTTTCTTATTAAAGTGGATGATCTTTTAGGCACTTGACGTCGACAAATATTTGTACATGAAAAATCCAATGGGGGAGTTTAACCCCCTAACCCTTCCCCTTGGCTACGGCACTGGCTGTAGATGAATTAAAGAAAATTAGAGAAAAAATCTTTTGAACATTTTTAGTTCTCTTTTGTAAAAATTTGTAAAAATAATACTTGCATTTGGAAACAATGATTTTGTAAATAATATGTTTTGAAATTATATCCAAAAATTCGTTTTTTGTCAGCACTTCAAAAAAATCATTTAAAAAAAACAGTAAAATTACAAAATTCGAAAAAACCAATGTAGTATTGAGAAGTAAGATAGTTGATGTGACTTTGGAAAAATTGAAATGAATTAAATATTATCATTAAAATCTTTTATATAACTTCTTTGACTTTTAGTTGTCATTTATCTTTAGCCTTTCAAACTATTGTTGGGTTATTGGGTTGGTTATAATAATTGTAAAGTTAAAATTCTTACCCTGACTCCAAGCTAGATAATATCATTCATGATTATTCACAAGATAAATTAGACGATTTAACCATAGCTACTAGAGCAGTGGTTCTTAACCTGGGGTCCATGTACCCCAGGGGGTCCGCGAACGGGTTCCAAGTGGTCCGCGGCACTATCGTAAACAATTTTTTTATGTTACCTTGATATTGTAACTAATATAATAAGTAACATTTCTTTACTGTTTTGTAGCATCAAAATTCTAACATTTGAATTTTTATGTTCAAAAATTTAAGTCTCAGTAGGCACTTTTTTGTAAATATTTACACATTGCTATGATACTATTCTGTTTTTGCATTGATTCGAAGTTTTTATTGCTGCTATAATAAAGTTAAATTTAGTTGAAGTTTTTTTCTTTTAACTTGCGGGTTTTACTTAATTCTGTCAATTTCAGGGGTCCGTCGGTACCAATTATATATTTATGGGGTCCATAAGTTTGAAAAGGTTAAGAACCACTGCTCTAGAGCTTTATTATTCACTTAGCAAATGATTAAATTACTAATTATGCGGTGTTGATCTATGGTGCAACAATTTCAAAGGTTAATCGTACTACATTTTGAACCGGTTGCTATTTTTAAGGATATATTGATTGTTATACCTATATGAGAGCAGCTAATAGACCTAACAAAATATTTGTAAGTTAAATTATTTATATAGAAAAACCTTGGAAAATCTGAAGAAGCGTAGAAATTTGAGATTATAACACAACAAAAAGCTGGTCATCACAGTAACTATGATGTTTCGTTAAAGAACCATGCTGCCGAAATTTGATTTCAGTTATAATATTGATTTCTATGCATTCTTGTACTTTTTTGAAAGTTCTTCTTTATGTTGTCTAAAGTCAGTAGAATTTCCTTTGCAAGTTTCAATTACACTTTATTTGGAATTTTTTTAGAGTTTTTGATGCATTTATTGACTGGCTCTAGTTTGAATCAGTTTAAGGTATTTTTTAGACTTAATAGTGAGAAAAATATATGCAACGTTATTATTGACCTAATTAATTCAAAATTTATTTCGCAATTCGAACAATATTAAAGTAAGTAAAAAGAGTAATGACACAAAACACTGAAGTTAATGTTCTAAATCAGTGATTATCTATTTCAATATGCGGTTGATAGTTCGTGTCCAAAATGTTTACAATCACTGATTGCATAAGAATAATTGTGTGTTTTGCAAATTATTAAAATATTATATTTATATTTCAAACTCCAAACTTTAACCATTCTACACAAGGATTAGTTTGTTTTTCCATTGACGGTCGACACTTGAACGTTAAAATTTAAGCCGATTGCTATACTCAGCGTAAGACCATACAAAAGCAATTTACTAAATATATGAATTTAAAAGCCGCAAAACGCATTAAAAATCGAAAGTCTCACGTTTTCTAAGTCATACCTATTTCCTAGAAAATTTTAACTGTATTAAAACAAACCTTTATTAAAAAATTTGGGCAATCGTTTATTATTGCATAAAATGATTAAAGTAACTAATTTAATTCTCTTTATACAAAATACAAAATTTATACAAGATTTCTAAAAAATGCAACTAGACAAAAATTGCAAGAAAAAATAACCAAAGCATTCAGTAAATTACATTGATATAAGAGTGAAAATAACAAGAACAATATAATGCAAACAAATTTCTTTATAGAGAAGAGATCAGTGCATTTGAGCAAATAAAAACAATAACCTGGACGAAACAAATGATCAACTTTTGTCTTTGTACATTGACAAATATTCTGCCAATTTTACTAAATTGTCATTGATCCATTCTGCGTTCATCCTGCATTAAAAATTTTAATTTAAAGAACATCGCAATCTATTTACAAAAATAAGTAGTAGGTCGAGTATTCGGTAAATGCTCAAATATATCCATTTCAAATAAAAATAATATTATTTAGCTATTATCAGATATTTTATAGTATCATCTCTATTTAACTGAAATAGTGTAATGGAAAAGTCTGAAGGCAACTGATAAAAATTGATTCAGTTGAAAACATTTTTCATCACTTTTGGTTTGTTCATTTTTATGCATTATTGAAGTTGTAAAAACGGATCAAAAGCGAATAAAATGATAAAGATTTTTATAGAAAATCAATCAGTTTTATGAATTACTTTTTAATTGATTAAATATTACATAGTAGCCACATTTTCATTTTACTTGTACTTTTACAAGGAATCTTCAAAAAAATACCTTCAACTGTACTCATATAATTTATAGAGAAAATATTTTAACCATGCAAAGTAAAATAAACTCACCAGGAAAGTATTTTGTGATAATCATGAAAATATTTTGGGTGACGGAGAAAAATTTAAAGTTCCTGCTTTATTTTTAGTTTTCTATTTTTTCAGAGATTTAACATAGGGTATCGGAAATCGGAAATGCTAAGAATTATATAAATATTTGTAAATTTAGTAATAATTTAATTAAATGACATTAACTCGCACAGTATCTTTAGCACAGTACAAAGGTTCAATGAAAACGCGTATATCACCACATGTGAACTATAACAAATGTGATATATACAAACACTTTATTACCCGTTTTCAACCAGGATTTGGTTTCTTATGCATATTAATTTCAGATTTCCTTTTGATTTAGCCAGAATAAGTTGAATCAAACGAAGTCATTCGAAATTATTTAGTCAAAAAGTTATTATCACAACACTTGATCGAGTGTAACGTTTTAGTTTATGCTTCTGTATCTCAAGGTGTGGTCATGAATTCATTGATTATTAAATATTTGTTTTGCCAATAAAGTGTGAAGGAACACAAATACCAAATAAGATGTTGCAGGAATTTTTTTTACTAATATATATATATGTAGGGTTGCCAACAGGCGTCTTTCAAAGAATACATATTCTCTTTTTAAAAAAATATTTTTGTTCTCTTTTCATTATTTATATAAATGTCCTCTTTTTTTAATTCTAACATAGGAAGAAATTGAAAAATGTATAATATTTCTTGCAGCTAAAAATATTGTTGTGAATGACACAAAACGTTTATGTTGAATTAGAATTTGTTTTTAGGTTACCAATCTTATATTATAATTGTAAAAAACGTGTATACGAATAAGTTTATAAAGAAAATAAATTTAATGAAAAAAATTTTCTTTTTTTGTACTTAACAGTTGGCAACCCTTTATATATATGCCACATCAAGCTTGGTTAATTTGAATTAAGACTATTTGGTTTACCTGTCTGTAGGGAATTAATATCATTAACTTATTTATGTATGTAATACACTAGGTCCTAATTTAGGTGTATGAATACATACTTTGTATACACCTAATATAAATTCGTATTTGAAATAAAAGAATAGTACAACTGAATGTTTTTATTGGATTTATTAAAAAAATGTTAATTTTTTGGGTATAATATTTTTTCAGGATTAAAATATGCTCTCATGAAACAAAGTACAGGAATACCTCGCATAGTACGGTTTTGAAATTTTCAAAATATGATTGTTTTTAAAATGATTAAGTTTCGGATCATATAATGGAATTTGATTCTAATATAGAACGCTGCATTACAATTAGGCGAACAGTAGCCAACGCAATTCATTGCTACAAAGAATTGTATGAGGAGAAACGACCAAAAAAAGTTCAGACATCGTTATTGAAATTTTTAAACAATAAAAAATGAATCTAAACATTAGAATTTAAGTGAATTGCTTTTGTTGATCTTTTTTAAATTAAATTGTTGTGTTTATTTAATTTTATTTACTTGTTTTTCATCAGCTATTTTTAATATTTTTAAAATGAAATAAATTCTTTTTTTTTGATTTAGTTGCAATGAATTGGTATTGCCGGCTTATAAATTTCAATAAATATATATTTAAATGTACAACTGTGTTAAATATGCTTGTTTTGCTCTTGAATATCAGAAAAATAAAAATACATAACAAAATATTTTTGTTTACTAGATTATAATCACGATTTCTAAATTTCTTAATATGGGTACTAAGCCGTAAATTTATTAGCGCCAGAATTCCTCGAATAGTCCGGTTTCAAATAGTACGGCTAAATTCCAGAGCCGATTAACCGTACTGTTCGAGGTATTCCTGTATATCAATACTTTCATCTAATTAAACTTGACTTGAATTTGCACATAATTGTCCCACAGATGAAAACGCTCGTGCTGTTGGTCAGCAAGTCATCAGATTTTGAAATGCAAGTTCCAAATATAACATTTCTCTCTGAATAACAGTGTATATACATGTTGGGTTTTCGGTTAATTTAAGTCGGTTACCTCTGACTCCTCGTGTCCTTTTAATCAAAACAATATACGACCCAACGTATATTTGAATCAAAAATATATTTTCTCACAATCAATAATCAATAGTTCAACAGTTCGAGTTTGACCGATTCTCCGCTCGGTGTTGATGCTTTGATAAAGATAATATTCACCTTTTAGTTCCTTAGGTTCTCTTGACCAGCGTTTCCTTTTTCTCTTTGATTTGATACTTTTTCACCTTCTCGTATTCTTATTCTATATCTTCTTTTTCCATATTCTCCTTAATTCGTTTTTACCTTAAATTTTTACTCTCGTTTCTTCTTACCCCAGCTGAGGCAAAATGCCGATTTGCTCTGATTTTCCCATTCCTTATATACTCTTCGAAATCAGGATGACAAATGGTTATTGCCGAGCCAATCTCTCACTTGACATTTGACTCCACATATTTGCTTCGACTGTCACCCATAATAGTCCAACGAACAAAGATAATTAATGACCCGTCCAGCCTTTCTGCACGCACTATCTTCTCCTTGTTCTTTTTCAATTAACTATTGAGTCCCGCTAATGGACCAAAATCTTCTTTCTATTTACTTTTCTCTTTGTTTACAAAGCTCGGGTTTCCTTCATCTCTCGGGTTCTCCATTGGCTGTTTTTAATTAAGTTTTTGTATGTTGATGTATATTAATAATAGTTATGTTAAATAATTGAAAAAATAATTAAAATAAAATTTTTAAAAAAATAATTGTTTAAAATTTTTTATTTATAATTTAAAACTTGGATTTTATAATTTGTTTATATATTATCAATATAGTATAGTTATTCATCCGTCGTGAATGTAGGTAACCTGATGATGATAGTGATGCTATCGAAATATATAGTGAAAAAGATGTATGGCGATTTTAAATGGCGATTTTAAATGGCGATTTTTATTAATAAAATCTTTACCGTGTTTATTTAAGTATAATATAAAATTTAAAATTTTTTTTTGGAAATTAAAGGGTAGCATTTTAATTTTTTTATGGCACTATATAATGATTTTGCCTCAACTTTTTTGTGATGAAAAACTGTTACTTTTTCCAAATATGAAATTTCTGTAATAAATATCATTATCCAACTAAAACTCATCAGCAAAGTAAATGCAATAAAAAAGCATTTTTTTCATTTTTTGAGATTTCCTGAAAAGCATAAAATGTCAAAATGAAATACTAAAAATTTCAGCGCAAATGAGTGGTTATACTTTTTCATTCAAATGAATGAAAATTCGGCTATATGTCTAAGTAAAAAAACAAAATTATTAGTTCCGTCATTTTGACAGGTTGGTAGATATATGTATATGTTAGGTTGTACCTTAACATTAATATGATAAACAAGAGGAAAGTTAATTTGTGAGTACATTGGTGTCATATTAAAAGTCATCATAAATTTTCAAAGCAATATTTACAAAACAATAATAAAATTTATACCTAAATATACCAATCCGTCATCACTTTGTTCAGAAATAAATATTATTCTAATCCCTTGAAAATTCATGCTTAATTATATCTTTGATTTTCGCTATAATTGTAGTTTTATTTGTTATATTAAATATTCCATATTACATATATTTCATTTATTGTATCAGGATCACAAATATAATTAACTACACTGGAATATATCGTTCTTCTTTCCTTTATTTGAATTATTAGCAGTTTTTTAAGTTTTATGGCTAGTTAATTATGTATCTCACCTGTGTGCGCATTCATTATTGATTGTATTTGCTTGTTGGGGTGCTTACACAGACGCGAGAGAATGTATTTTGGATTTTTATTGTCGATTTTGAAATCGATTGTTTTTTGGACAATTTGAGATTTTTCGGGAAGTTAGTTTTTTTTAAAGGTAGATTTTGGTAATTTTTTAAAAATAAGGGTTTACAAAGGTTTCAGTTTTTTATAATTTGAATTGTTTCAATCTCATGCTATAAGAAAGAAATTATGACAGACATGATACAGTTTTACAACTACTGCCGAAAAAAAATTGTTCAATATATTAAAATAAAGCTTTCATATATCGCTTTTGATTTTGAACATGAAATGCAATCAGCAGCTTCTACATCATTTTTAAGAAAAGGCTACGAACTTCCAAATGAACAAACTATAACTATTGAAAATGAAAGATTCCGTTGTCATGAATTAATGTTTCAACCATCTTTCTTGTGAATGGAAACTGTTGGTATTCATGAGACGACCTATAACAGCATGATGAACTGCGATGTCGATATTCGTAAAGAATCATATGGCAATATACAGTTTCATCAGAGATATCAACTTTGGTTCAAATACCAATGACAATTAAACAATGGTGGAAAAAGTTGGCTGTATACACATTTGTCTTTAAGATATTGAACTTCTACTGGTACTTTTATCGGTTGTAATGCTGATTCTATGCCAGAGATCTTATCTAATTCAATATTATCGATATTTATCTCCGATTTTATATTAAACAAACTTTAAAATTTTCACGCATTTTTATTAAGGAATTCCACCGAATTTTGCAACCTCAAATCAAAGTGAGCTCTTTTTTTCAAATTCATCTTTTATGTCTTTGCAGATTAATAATTTTTAAATGAAATCTTCTATACTGATCTTGTTTTATATTTATTTAGCTATGGCGTATGTTACCAGCAGTTGCTGACTCAGGAATTACTTCCAAACTATCATTATTATCTTCTTCCTCGTCATTAGAAATATTATCAAGTAAATCACTAACATACGATGACGTTGTAATTGTTTATTTATATAGAATTTTAATTACAACCAATTGCACCCAATGCATTAAATATAATTGATGCAATAGACTGCTTAGTTTTTAAGCTTTTTTCTTTTTCTACCGTCCGGGATATAACTGCAAGTAACGTTTCATCAACTATTTTAATGTAGTTCGTAATTTTAGATTTTGCATAGAAATTACATGGAAACTACTACATTAACAAGTATGTGGATTTTCGCTTGTTAGAACAGGCAATCTGGCATCTTTTGGAATGAATATGTATTGTCATGGTGGAAATAACGGACACAGACACATCTACGACGGGTTTTGAATATACAAGTTTATAAATAAGATTCATAATGGATATTTTAAATATTTAATGTATTGTCAATGTCTTATTTTTGTCATATATTTACCTGGTATTTATTTATTATCAAAAATGGTCTATTTTGGAAATTTACAAAGTCCATTTTAATTAGTGGAAATGACAAATCAAATCCACCATCTGTATTATGTTTATGAATGCATTATAAGGAATTTTAGAATAATAAAAACCTCATCGATTGTGCATTTTCAATAACTTAAAAATTTGTTTATAATTTTAATTAAATTGAGACTTAAAACTTACTTTAAATTAGACGGTAATATCCATTCAACTAATGTTTGGCTAATTTTATTTGCCGATTTCCTCTTTCCCATTATCTAAATAAAATTTATCACATAACTATTTATTATTATTTTATTATTATTATAATTATTATAACGTCACCAGACCTTGAATTCCAGAGTCAGGAAACGAATCACTTCCGGAGGTAGTGGTCTATCTTTAAGAAATTCCAAATCAAATTCTTTTAAAATATTTGGATCAATAACAATCGTTTGTAGATGAGTGTTTGTTTGAATTTGAGCAAAATTGTTTTTATTGATAAAATCCCCACGATGTACTAAATAAATGCATAATATAAAGTTATTTACATAAATAATTAACTAAACATGAGGAATATTTAATCATAAAGAAATGCCACTCAAATATACGTTTTACGATATATCGGCAGCTTTCCATTCATCATCAAGTAGAATAGAAAAAACAAAAATTTTATTAGTTTTTAAAAAATATATTTAAATATTTTTTTTAATATAAAATTTATTTGTATTCAAGTAGAAATTAAAAATTATTTAACTTAATAATGTAAAACATTTGAAAATAACAATTCACATACTCATAATTTATCAACCAAAATATTTAAAAACATACAAAACACGAATGTTTACGGAATTTTGAACAATATTTTTTCAATCCAATGATCTCATTAACAAAGCTTCACAAATTATAAATTCCCAATAAATATTAAAATTTTTTAATATAATTTTAAAATTAGACATGCCTATTTCATACAACTGCTACAACCCTTATTTTGTTCACTTATTGTTTATGCAGAATCGAGCTCAAATTGAGACTGGCGCCTATGTACATCTGTATTTGTGAGCATTGGTGATGGGCCTTGACGAATAATTGTACCATATTAGTATGTGCAGGCATGTTTTTCGGCGCTTTTGAATTCTTGATTGTGTGGACTTGATTTTATAGGAGAATTTTTGAGTTTTAGTCTTCATTTTGAATAAATTTATTTTTCTTTTGTATCCCTGTTTGTTTTTAGAGAAAGAGAAAGTTAAGGGTCAATATTCAAGGCCAAGTATCGTAAAGTAGCAGGTGAATTGAGAGCTGAAGATTATGCTGAAATAAATTAATTTAGTTCTTAAATAAAATGTATCAATTACTTGTAAATGTCTTAACGAAATTCGAGCACAATTCAAACGAAGTTTTAGCTTAAGAGTTTTATGTAAATTTAATTAAAAATATTGTGTTAAAAATTAATAAAATTATTTTATTAAATCCATAATATCTATAATTTTTCTATCCCACCTGATGATGAAAATAAAACAGTCGAAATATATTGTAAAATGTATAGGGGCGAGCAAAAAGAATTTCGTTTTTCTATGTCGATGAAATATCGCATGTGGAAATATACTAAAAGTGTAAACTATTACACGGCCTAGACATAGTCTCCGTCAGCTTCAATAACACTCTGGAGGTGACGTGTGAAAATTTTGAAACTTGCTTGTGAGCCTGGGTTCCGATACTGACTCCAAATATTGGCGAAAATTGTTGCTCACTTCGACTGAAGTTTTTTCCTCATCGAGAGCACTCGCAATTCCTGAAGATAAAGCGATCCATGAGGTTTGTGTCGACTGAATAAGCCGGCTTCGTTAATAGAGACACGCGGTGTTCTTCAAACCAAAGTCGAATTAATTGTGCTACGTGAGGTTTGGCATTGTCATGTTGAATGACCATTTCCCAAGCGGGTAGTATTGTTTGAAAGTTTGAAATCATATTCGGCAGAAATTGTATTTATGCTCAGCATTGATAGATTCACCGTCATGAAGTTCGAAATACGTGAGTGATTTTGCATAGTTGCTGGATACAATAATTATCCATCCACCGAAACACCGGTTGCAAATTTTAACCTTCATCTTCATATATTTTCTGTCTGATAAAAACGAAGTTTTTTTTTGCCGGCCCCTATAAGTTTGAGTGGCTCTTTCTTATAATTATTTACATAAATAATTTAAAATAATTAAAAAGTGACTAACAATTTTGCATGAATATCATAAATAAATAAAATATTAAAATTCATGTGATGCAAAATTGCAGTACTGGTTGAATGATTTTATCGGATCATATAACCTAGTGAACTAAATTAACTTTCAAACTTATTGCAACACAACTGGAATTTTATTAATTTCGTTTATATTAATATAATTTAATTTTCATTTTTACAATTGATCGAAAACAATAATAAAAGCTACTGTTATTAGATCAATCAATGAAAAATGAATATTCAAGGATCTATTTCCATCTAATAAAAAGTAACTTTTATTAGAAAATCTTTTTGTTTTTTTTTAGTTTTGTGTATTTGTTAATAAAATCTTTTCCACAAAATTGAATAAATTATACTGGCAATTAATAAATATACGTGCGTAGCAAACCTTTCCAAGGCAATTCGCAGCGAGTTAGAACTTTATTTGAAATGTTATTTTGTGTTGGAAATAGTCTGAAAATGCTTTCTTTAACCCTTTAGTGCCCAGCGGTACTTAAAAGTCTTGTTGTTATTTTCTTCCATAATTTTGTCATTTGAGCGTAATTCGAACGCTCCTGTCTGTCGGCACTGGCAGGGAACACATATCATTGGGATTAGTGCACAGCGGTGAACTGATATACACATCTGTCGTGCCTATTGGTTCAGCAGTTGTATTGTGTTCGTGATTTAGATTTAATTTTTTTAGTTAAATACAGATTTGGGCACTAAATGGTTACAAGTTATTCCACAAAGTTTGATTAATACAAATACTATTATAAAAATACAGAAAATAGTTTGTAAAGTAATTTTTATTATTTAAATTATTATCTTTTAGAATTATTAAAATTAAATGTTAGTGTTTTTCAAATTTTGAAATGACAAACATTCATTTTATGTACGGCAAAGCGAATGGAAATGTTATTAAAGCAATATAAAGAAGTTTTCTCAAATCACAAATGTCCAAGTGGGCAAATGTTAAGCAAAATTCATCAACGTTTACGCGATACTGTGGAATTTGAACCCAATTTTATTGACTACGGTAGACAAATGTTTGAAGAAAGTTCTGAAGCATCATGCTGAAGAATTGCTATGAAAGGAATTGCTATAAAGTCATGTCACCGTTCGCGACATTTGCATTCATATCATGTTGAATGTGTTCCAGCATCTATGTCCTTTGATTATAAAGTAAGGGTTACCTTTTGCCAATGGCTCATTAATTGTTGTATTCCGGATCCACAGTTTTTATCTAATATTTAATTTATCGATGAACCATTTTTCACTTGGGACGGCACCAATAATCTCCACAACATTCATGTTTTGTCAGATGAGAATCCCCACGCAGCTTTAGAATGAAGGCAACAGTATCACTCTTATATTAACTCCTGGGCTGGAATCTTCTTATATCATCTTTCTGGGTCTTATATTTTGCCTAATAAGATCACAGGTACAATTTATCTTCATTTTCTCACAAATGACTTCCTGGAGTTTATGGAAGATATTCCAATAACCGATTTAAAACATGTGTTTTATTCATAATTGTGCCCCTCTCAATTTTCTAAAGAATGTTAAAGAATATTTAAACAAACGTTTTAAAGAAAATTGGTATGACATGATGGACATGTTGCATGGCCACCTCGCTCACCGGATTTAAATCCGTTAGATTTGTGAAACATTCGAATAGTACGGTGTACACTACATCAGTCGATATTATGGATTAATTGAAACAGAATTGAAAATTGTTAAGAAAAGCGTGCTACATTTTATATTGAAATGAATGAGGACATGTGAAAAGCTGAATGTTACACTTTTTAATGTTCTTATTTTGAAGTTTAAACTAAAATTTAACTGGTTTTATAATAAAGTATGTCCAAACATAGTTTATTCTTTAAAGCTTTTTATACCAGCGCTAGGCCAGTCAAGTCAGCCTCGGTGTTAAACTTTATAGGGTTAAATTTTTATGTTTACATTGGTATTTATTAATGTAATTAATAATTATATGAGAGCGGCACTCGAACATTCGCTTTACGATATATCGTAAAACGAATGGTCGAATGGCGCGTTATTATCCTTAAATCGTTGCCAAATATGTTTCATTATTAATTAAAAAATAATTCATAATTATTAAAATTTTAAATTGGTCAATACCCAGTGACGGGAAGAAATCAAATTCATTTATTCAACTATGCAGCTTTATTATTAGGAAATTGAAAACAATGAATGTGATAAATTTCCTTGAAAGTTCAGAAATGAATTAATCTATTATGTTATCAGACGGATTAAAAAATGTGAGATTCTTTTTAATATGTATCAATGTAATGTGTAGAAATAAATAAATTTTAATTAACAAATTGCTCTAACAAATAAATATTACCATGATAAGGAGTTAAATAATTATATTTCTTTTGGTGAGAACAAGATCTTTTAGATCGACAATTAATTCCTAGTGCATTTCCTAAATCGAAAGAATGGTTCAAATTTATCGGCCCAAATTCTTCTAAATGGCTTTGAACATGTTTCTCCAACAAACCCTGACTTCCGAATCGCATACTACATTTGAAAATACAACTGAATGGCTTATTTCGATTTTCAGTGTGTTCAATAATGTGGCGCTCTAACCAAGAATATGAAAGACTCTTTTTTTTGAACACTTTACAACCGATCCAAAGACATTCAAAAAATTTCCTTTTAGACGACAACTGCGGTTTCACATGAACATCCATTAAATGGGTTTCCAATTCATCAGCAATAATCGTTTTTGGTTGATTATACAATGGATTGTCACAATTGATCCAATCAAGACGGCATTGTTTCCATTTACAGAATTCGATAGCTTCCAAAGACACACCCGATGAAAATTGTGACGTACTTTGGCTTTCTAAACTTGAAGTTTCAGCAGCGGAGCTTTCGAAGCTTTTGTCAACAATCGGCAATGCCGATTTACCATCATTTAAAGGCCTGGTGGTGTCTGTGAAATTAGAATCTTTTGCAACTTTATTCTTACATGGAGTAAAATCAGACAAATTGATTTCATTGTCAATTTTGTTTGAAGAATCTTGATGTCTAATAGAAAATATCTGTAAAATAATTATTAAGTTTATTTGCTATAAGGTAAAAAATAAATTTATATATTCGTTCAGAGGTGATCCAGATTATAGATTTTACTATAACAACATTTTAGATAAAAATCAACAAGTACCCGATTTAGGAGAAAACTGAAATATAACTGGTTTTGAGTTATTTATTTATAAATACGACCAATAAAAAAGTCGCCGAAATAGTTATCAAGTGAATCATCATCGCAAATGATTTTAAAAGCTAGAATGATAATCTTCCAAAGGTCTGAAAACACAGAATTACAGTCCCTAGGTTATGTATTTTACTCAAAAATATAAGTTTGAATTTGTCTACGTTATCAATTGCAAATGCTACTGTTCTTTTAAGTGTTGTTTTCATTTAGTCACCCGCTTTTGGACAATTGTTTACTTTTCCTGATAATCTTTTATAATTTGTTCAATGATGTAATAGAATTATTTAAATTTCAGAATGATTGTTTTTATCACAAAAACATGACCTTCAATTTCGTATATTTAACCCTTAAACCACTGAAATAAAATTACTCCCATTCCGAAGTTCTCAACCAAACTTACCGTTACAAGCAAACCATGTGTTTGATCGTGTTCAAACCTGCAAGTTGTGGTAGAGAATTTTACAGACAAAAAACGGTCTTACTGGTTGGAACGCAAAAATTTTTTGATTTGAATTTAATGGTGTTTTTATGATGACCGTCTGTAAACGGTTTTAGTTATTAAAGGGTTAAATTAATAATTGAATTAATAATTAAACAAGAATTAAATTATTAATTTGTTTTATGAATGTATCTAAAAGGCTATTAAGTACACCCATGTGTGTAGCATGATTTAAGAAAAAATTCTCTGTTTACACGAGATGTTCTAATTTTACATGATTCCAAAAATCTAAAGACTTTTTTTTCGTAATTTTAATTGTATTAACTTTGTTTTGTTTTTATGTTTGGCGTGAAACGTAAAAGGACCAGAATTACTTGTAAATAAAATATTTTGCTTCACATAATATAGAACAACTTTTAGAGTTGCACCACGATATGGATCTAGAATCAGACACTAGATGCATTGTTTGCAAAAAATCTATGAGATTGTCATGCCCCAATGGGTGTCCATGTCACGACATAAAAAGGATCAAGCAGTCCATATCTTTAAAGCTGAAATGCGAAAAGCATATTAATCAGATGTCTTTGACTTGAAATAAAATGTTTTGTATAATTTTATTTGTTGCTTTTGTTAAAAAGTCCTTAGCTGTAGTATTTTTATTTTAGGGTTTTATTGTAATATATACTTTACATCAGTGCTTCTCAAACTTTTTTTGTGTCGCGGATCGGTTATTCTTTCCTAATCCAAAAACATAAATTTTAATTAGTAATATTTATTTAAAAAGTAACAAACAATATAAAAAAATTATTAACGAATACACTAATGTGACGGATGTGCCAGTTATTGTAAATATTTTAACGCTTAAAAATAAAATAAAATTTACAAAAATGTTATGTGGACCGGTACCCGTCCGCGGACCACCACTTTGAGAAGCACTGCTTTAGACTATTTTATTGTAAAATAGTATAAGTATTTTATTGTGCTATCATATTTTTAATGTTGTGAGCAATCAAGTTATTAAAAAGTATTATTATTTTTTTTATTTCTGTGTAAATTATAGCCGAGTGGTTGCCACATTCATTGGCATCATTGTAGTACTTGCGTTCAAATACCAGTATGTATGACTTTTTTTATGACTATAATAAAATAAATATATCTAAAATAAAATGATAAATTTTTATGAGAATGGTGGTTTTATGGGCGAATACTCTTTGTTTTTTAACGATGTCGAAGGGTTATGGGTTCAAATCCCAGGATAGGTGATATTACTATTTAGACCGCGTGATTATTTTATGCTTGGATTAGTAATTCATGTAATACATTTCAATAAACAACTGAAAAATTCCATGTATTTAAAATTTTAAATAAGTGCCAAATGATATGAAAGATAAAGCATTGCAAAAATGTTCAATTTATAAGATATAGAAAATAACAAAGTGACTAATATGACTAATATAAATAGTAATAATACAGTTATGACTGTGTATTTCAGTGTGCTAGTAATTCGTAAGTGTTGATGATCATTATGTGTTTGTGTTGATGTGCGGTTAGTAGTTAAAAGTTAGCAACTAGATAGTGGATGGTCAGAGATCAAGGGTCAAATATGTAAGAGGTAAAGTATTAAATAAGGTCAAATGTCAATTATTATGTCATCATTTATGAATCATACTACTTTATAAAATAAAGTAATGTCCTACCCATAGGGTTTATATACACATATTACATAATCCTATATATTTAGCTTGGTTTATTCTCATCAATACTATAAGATAAAGTATTTTCAGAAATATTTAAATAAAATTCGTACATATAAAAATTTATTAATTTTGTCGAAATTCAATAAATGGTAAGTTGAAAATTTTCAAAATTTTGTGCGGCGTGTAGAAATAATTTAGCTTTGGAAATAATGAATAATCTAAACTAAATTATATTCGTAACCTTTTTGTGTTATTAATTAAAATCAAAATATTTTGTGGTATCGATTATACAATGTCACATAAATCAACAATAGAAAAAACGCAAAGGAAAGCCATATCTTTGGATATTATTTTATTTTCAATTATAATTTTATTTTCTGCTTCCCAAAAGTGCATCGTTGATACAGCTGCTAGACAAAGGTTTAATTGTGACATAATTACTATGTGAAACAAACACTCTAATACGTCTTTGATAAACTAAATAATGAAACAGTAACCGTTCTTGATGCGTGAAAAAAAGTTTTCAATAATGTATAGGATCAATCAAATTGGGTTAACGTTAGCTGAATGCATGTTTGAAAACTGTTTAGCCAGAATGTGTCAAAAACAAAGATCATGTCATCCTTAATTCAAGTGAATTTCCCAGGATTATAACACTACCACATATAACTGTTTGAAAATGGTTCGATGATCTATCATTTGCAGATATCGATGAATTGTTAGTTAACAAACCTTTAAGCGAAGATGAAATAATATAAGTTGTCCTTAAAAATAAGGATGAAGAGGATCTTGTTCTAAATGCAAATTTAATTAAAGGTCTTGATATGGCAAATAAGTTGGGTAATCATCGTCAAAAATGATTATAACGAGGAAAGTTTCAAAAAGGTCTGAAGTCATTAATGGTTAGTTACAGAGAATTATATAATGGAATAGCTGTAACACGTACACAATGATTAATAATTGAATTCGTTCCTCAAACAAGTCAAACATCAGTACCACAAAAAGTGATGTTCGTTTTGTTTAGAGGACCACATAAATGATTTCAAATATAAATATGGAAAGACACCAAACAATATATTCTAGTAACAAAAAGATATTGAAGTCTCACATAAACGTTAACGATTATTGTCAGAAAATTACATTGAGGTATTTGTCTAAATTGTTTAAACAAATGTGTTTATTGTATTATTTTTACTGATTTCTTCTACTTCTTCTATTTGCACGAATTTTTCTGGAACGGATCTATTGAGTTAAAACAATTGAGCCTATGTTTAAATTTATATGAATATGTTTGAATATAACTGATATCTTCTAATATGAAATCACTAGTTGATTTCCCAAATTCATAAAAAATTTACGTGATTAATTATTGATGGAATTATTTTTTAATAATTAACAATAATTAATTGATGGAATTATTTTTTAATAATTAGCAATAATTAATCAATTTAAATGGTTGGGCTTGGTTTGGTGATATAAATTTACGCATATCAGATTTAAATTCGAAAGTAGAAAGGTTAGAGGGTTCCAGAATATTTACTAGTCATAGTTGGAACATACTTATGAGTAACTGTCTAGAAATGACAAGAATAATACTCAAAAATCGAAAATTTAACAAAATAGATTTTTAGCATTTAACTCTCAAATTTAACAGATTAAGTTGATGTCTTTTATTCCTAGCATTCCATGATAATTCAACAGCTTTTGGAAAAATTTATACAAACAATATTTTACAACAAAGTTTTAAATTACTGATTTAGGAAAATGTAGACAGAAACAAAAAGAACATATATAAATCTAGATAATACTATTGTTAAATAATTTTGACTTTGAACAATACAGTTCTTCAACCTGGGTTCCACAAAGATTTTGAATGGTCCCGTGTTTATGGGACAGACTACTACGACAAAATTCCATAATTTTAATAATCAAATATATAATTCATAACATGCAAAATATATGGATTCAAAATCCTTTTAAAGAATCTTGTGATACTTCCCAAATGTCAGTAATATAAAGAGAACAAGACATTGATCTATCAACCGAATTCCAATTTAGAATAACATATACTGAAGTTTTATTGATATACACTGCTGATACGTAGAATAAAATACATAGAAAAACTCTGTCTTAAATTGTTATCTAAATTTAGCGTTCTTTGAAGAATATTATAAACTAGGATTCCAAAGGCTATGTAAGGTTGAAGACCACTGCATTAAACAATAACATAATCTGACTGCTCCGGTACTCAACATTCTCCAATAATTATATGGGTTTACTTTAAATTTCATTACCAGATCAATAAAAGACCCAATTATAGTCATAATACATAAACTAATGGTTAGTGAAGCAATTTTGGGGGTTTCGCAACTTTTTTTATAAAAATTTAGAGTCTTCGATTGATTTGCAATTATTTTCATATTCAAATAACAATCGATCAATAAATTTAAAACTTTGTTATTTGATCAAAAGAAATAAATTGAAAATTTTATAGTAAATTAACTAGTCTCGCAACGGGTTGCCGTTGTGTTGGACAGCATATCAATTAAAATTTGACTATTCAGTTGGTTCAGTACAAATTGCGGGTAAACAGAAGTATTACCCCCCCCCTAATTGGAACCCATAGGGGGACAGAATATCTTGTCGGATAAATTCTGACTATATGGGGGGGGGGTATACTTCAGTTTACCCCAAATTGCAACTATTGTTTTGAGCTTCTTACCCAGGCGGCACTAAACAAGCAACATGCAAATAAATTAAGATTTGATTCGAACAAAAATCTAAAAATGTTTAGCTTATTTTTTAATTACTTATCAGGATTAGAAAAATTTCAAAAATGGAATTAAAAAATACTGTTAGCTTAACAAAAAATTTTAATTTACTTGATTCGAATTTACTCCCAAAGAACCACTGACGTGGTTTTAAAATATAGTTTAAAATAATTATTTAAAATCATATTTAAAAAATTAAATTATTATTCCACCGAGCAATAGCAAAATCAGTTATAGCTATCATATATACTTCAACCTTTTTTGTTATATTTTATGCAAATTTTTAAAATAGAAAATAAAAATTACCTTAACTTCAATCTAAATTTATTTATAATATATAAGTTCGCCAATTCCGATCTCGACAACTTGTAAGAACGGCTTCTTAATTTTACTTTGCTCATTGACCTTTAAGCACTTTTAATTTTATACTCCTAAAATACAAATATTTAATTATATTTAATATAGAATTCATCATCAATTATTTTTAAAATATTTTTCAATTTAATAAGACATTTGAACCATGAAAACAAAAGCATTAATATTAAATCTGCTAAATGCCAACATTTGATCAAATCCAACAAGATTTATATTAATTAATATTTCTTGATGAATTAAATAATTGTAATTAGAGACATTTTTTGTGATGTTTCTAATTAATATATTAACTCTGAAATTTATACATTTATATCATTATTTAATATAAAAATAAACTAGGAGTAAAAAGAAATAAATATACATTATAAATATAATTACCCTGCTAAATCACCTAAATTAACTTAAAAGTTTAAAATAATAAATCAATTATCTTATATATTTTATCAATTATCTACTATTAATGAATGAATATTTTAAAATCGATTTTATGATATTCAAATAATAAGTTTTAATTATTTTGACTTACAAAAAGATTAATAAATTTTATATTTTTCATATATTAAGACCAATTATATATTATTTAGAAGTTAAATCATTATAAGCAAGTAAATTGTTAGTGACATTTCCTGTAGTTTATTAGAAAACTATACACAGTTAACACGTTAGTTGCCATGAGATTTGCATGTCGTGTCTCAGAGTTTAGTCCGTTTGAGCCCTTCGTTTACCGCCATACGTGTAATAATAGTAATATTAGCCGAACAACCGACTTGGCTCAAGAGGACAATTTTTCTTAACATTGTGGCAGCTAAAGAGTTAACTCAAATTTGGATGCTTATTGCAATTTTGATGGATGTGGAAGAACCGGATGAATATCGCAGTTATTCATTGATTCTCGCTTTATGCCACTAATTATTATGTTTACATTTATCGAGTACTGCATACATTTTTTCTATACAACATGAAATTTGGAAATTGTGTAAATTTCTCCTTTAATTTTAATGTTTAGCTAATTTCTTAAGTTTCCACTTGCTAACGCACATACTTCCTACTCTGTAAACTATTTCGATGAGTACAATAGTTACTATATTGACATAAATTACTTAACTTACTTCTTCTAGATACACATAACCATCTATTGATAAAATTATCGAATTAGTCAGTATTGTGGGTTGATAAGTTAATTTCAAAATGAGTGCGGTAAAGATAATTTTAGGGAAACCACAAACATTTATTTATATTTGCTCATTTTATTTCACAGGTCCCTTAAAATAATAAATCAACTCTGCTTTTCTCGCTTGCTTCTTATATGATGTCATTATTGTGTCGGCTCTTCCTTTTATTGGGTTTATTGATCTTTAAAAGTTGAATTGGTATGCTCAACTTTAATGGTTGCAGTTTGGATAGTCTGTCTGGCGGTAAGATTTGTAACGGTTATATATTCCATCGTAATGTGTGTCCCTTACGTGTGTTGAGTTTGATGGTTTACTCAACTTTATGTATTATATAAATAACAAGACAAATACTGGTTGGAGAAAAAATTATTTAATAATTAAATCTTGGCTTGGGATTTCTTTACTCATGCCGACCTATTAATCCTTAAATCCCCGTATATTTTTCTTCTATAACTTTTCATTATAATAAAACACATGTATTTACGAACTTCAGTAGCCCTGTCACTAAAAGAGATAAATTTTATTACGTATATTCAGTAAGCCAGCCCCCTCCAATTTTTAAAGGGCCC
Source organism: Schmidtea polychroa (assembly GCA_959609185.1). NCBI lineage: Eukaryota > Metazoa > Platyhelminthes > Tricladida > Dugesiidae > Schmidtea > Schmidtea polychroa. The sequence goes on along the minus strand of CAUHTR010007672.1, from coordinate 21,985 downwards.
CAAACTTATTTCATTGTATAATATCATTAAAAATATCATTAATAAAATAATAAAATCTCATCTATTTATCACGAGAAAATGTCGAAGAGTGTGAAATAAGAGAAATCGTCATCCATTTGTAATAACATCTAAAATTTATATACAGGAAAGAAGAAACCTAGCTAAAAATCAAAAAATAAATTTCAATCTCGTATTATTTTGCAAAAATTGAGAATACGAAACTTTGACATAATATTTTATAATTCAATAATTGAATTTGTAACTAACTAACAAGATAGTACACTGTACATTTAACGTGTTACGAGTAACGACGCTTTGACCTATATACAGACAGACTGCAGACAGAAGTAAATATTAGAATAAATAGGTAAGTACATACTAGTAAGTTCAGTAAAACAATATAGAATAAACATTTAAAATATCGTTAATTAAGACATCATCTGTTTGTTACGATCTAAACGTAGGGAAGGTAGAGTGAATTTTGAATATTTTTTATAAAAATTAGACTGTATACTTATCAAATTTTCACCAAAAATGTAAAAAAGTGAAAAATTGTAGAAATCATTATTTGTCGTAATAGCTAGTTTTATATGTAAAAAAACGTAGTCGAAAATCAAGAAACCAAAATCCATTTACAAGTTTAAAAAAAACCGGAGCACTTAAAAACTTGTCAATTTATTTAATATGAAACATCGTTTATTTCACATGTATCACCACCTTTTACAGTAGTCTACTGGTCTTCTATAAACTGTCACCTGAATGACATGTTGCTCTCCGTTATTAGCTAAATACCATGCACTCATTGCAGTAAGTATGTACGTAATGATTCTTTTGAGTTATGGGTGGTATGATTTTTGAATGTTAATAGGCTACTGTTGGGGTTAGTGAAAGAACCAAAAAATTCATTTATAAAAGGAAAGCATAACAAATAATGGTAAAATCAATAAAAGAGCAAAATTAATTAAAATTTACTAAAAATCACTATTTAAAGATAATATCGTATATATTTGAACGCCAAATTGATAGACGACTTCAGAAATTATAATGAAAATATAATAAGGTGTTCACAGGGAAAGTTAATGCGAAAAACAAAAATTAATTAATCGGTAATGGAAAGCCCGAGCGCTGAAGGAAACCCGATGCGCAGTGAGACCCGAGCAATAAGATTAGAGAGGGAATATTTTGAGCCCTGATCAAGGGAATACTAATTAAAACAATCAGAAAACCCTCAAATATTGATTTAGGATTCCAAGGGAAATAATTAAGTAGAATTCTCTAGATAATTGGCCTCTCAGAAACAGTATAAAAAATGAGCTCAGAAATGAGCAAGCCGCCATTTGGTCGAAGAGAAAAAGAAAGAAAAGAAGCAGAAATCTAGTGATCAGTAATCGAAAGAAGAAATATAGTAATTCAAAAAAGGTAAGACTCGTACAAGAAAAGGGTTTTCTACCTTATTGAGTGGAAAATTATCTGGAGAAAAAGGTGCAAATAATGACAAAGTGTAATTGTGATAGATTGAATAAAATTATTCTGTGTTGGGTTTGATTTATTTGGTTGAATAAGAACACGAGGAGTCAGAGAGAGATTCGACTTTCAAATGAAAACCCAACACTACTCTTAAACGTGTAGTCGTATACATAATATAGTAGCCAGTAGATTGTAGGTGCGAACGTTACGTATTTAACCTTCTTGTGTTTGAAAAACATATAAAACTTATTATAATTAAATAACACAAATAAATTTGATGGAGTGAATTTGAGCCAACTTATTTTGCACTTATATTTGTATTTATTTTTAAGTTTTAACTGAATGATCTTTCAATAATTGAAAGTTTTCAACAGTTCCATAGAGGTAAAGCCTAATGCCCAAGCCCTAATGAATAAAATAAAAGTAAAAGATGTTGTCAACATCAGAAACTTTTATATATTTTTAAAAAAAATATTGTGGACTAAAATTATAGTCATGCAACGTTCATATCCCAGTGCAGCATGCATGTACAGTAGAAAAGAAAAAAATAGAAAAATGAGTTATCTGAAAATACTCATTAAGTTACATTCTTCTGCAAGCCAACTACGATTCCGAATACGAGTACGACGAATGTGAAAGACATTATCGAGAACAAGCCCTCTGTTGCGCCAAAGACAGATTATGAAATGAATTCAGTGAACACTACTGAGCCTGCTTCTCCATAGTGTTGAGGATACCTAAATGATAAATAACATAATAAATAAATAAATTACCTGGGGGAAGATCGTCATGACAAACCGGACGATCTATATAAACTTGGAAAAGAAAACGGAAGTAAAAAGAAATTAAAAATGAGAAAGATAAATCAAAGGAAAGAAAACATACAAGAAATTAAAACGAAGGTCATTGTTAATTAAGAAGTACAAATAAAGGTGGAAATTCAAATTCCAGAAAAACGAAATATGGGAAAAAGCCGTATCTTTACAGCCTGTCAAAGATAGCGGAATTTCCGGGAGAAGGCGGCTTAACAAAAAAGGAAAAATGTGCCGTAAATTTGGTTGGGAAAAGTGCAGCAGAAGGTTGTCCTGCTGCAGCCAGAATTTTTTGCCTTCTGCAAAATTTTTATATTTGACTTGTTGCATCTACTCATCATTGACAGGTACATCAAAAACACCTGAAAGGGTTACATGTTAACAAAGCCTTGTCTAACACAAGATGGCTAGCCTGACATGATGCTGTAAGGTATGTTAATAAACCATACAATAAGAATATTGAGGCACTGGAAGAATTGGCAGCTGTCGAAAATTTCACTGAAACAGCTAGTGGAAGCATACATCAACTAGATCGTGTATGCATTAACTGAAATGTATACTTTAACTAGTATATATATAAGAACTTTTTTTCCCCAATTTCACCACTGATTTTTCCCCATTTTATTTTATTTATTTAAAAGAGCTTGAAGACTATAAATCAGTTCCGTTCAAACAAGGGGTCCCCTTGTATATTCAAGCTAATTTTTGAAAAGATACTTATCAATGTATTTCCAAATTGCTATACAATTTTAAAAATTTTCTTGGTATTGCCTATCACCAGCTGTAAGGCAAAACGATCCTTCTCCAGGATGTCTCCAGGATATATAAAAAACAAATATAGGATAAATTCTGATGGGATCGAGTAAAAAAAATGTTGGGGTAAACTGAAGTATTCCCCCCCCCCCAAATTGGATTTGTCTGGTTAATTCCGTTAACGAACGAGACTCTAACCTGCTAAATAGTACATTTGTGTTCTAACGCAAATGCTCACTTCTGATAATTGGATTTTGGAATACTTCAGTTTACCCTGTTGGGGTAAACTGAAGTATTCCCCCCCCCCCCACCAAATTGGATTTTAATTGAGTCAGAGTTTATCCGACAAGATATTCTGTCCCCTATGGGTACGGCTCGCAAGGATAATGGTGTGATAAGGTACCTTTGTAAGCCGTACCCATAGGAGACAGAATATCTTGTCGGATAAACTCTGACTATATGGGGGGGGGAATACTTCAGTTTACCCAAATGTTGTAGTTAGGATGATTTTAGAACGTTGTTATTTATAAATCCGTTACAAAATTTTTATTCCATCTGTAACACATAATTTTACTGTGAACTAATTTATTTATAAATTATATTAATATTTATTGATTAATTATTGATAAATTGTTAAATATTATTATTATTTAAAATCACAAATTTTTGCGGAGACTAGAAACCATTCTATGAAAACTAATAAAATAATTTTGAAAATAATAATGAAAATTATTTGATTACAAATTGTCACTAGTTGAAAATAATAAAACTTCTTTTCAGTCAAAACACCTGATAATGTTTTTTATAAATTACATAAAATGTAGAATAATTCCTATCTCATAGAAAATTATGATTCGTCATTCAGCGCTACCTGGCGCAGTGTGTCGCATTACAGGCCAGGTGTTATTGACGCGCTACTATCTACTGATAATTGAATTAATTCATTGGCTAAATGTAAAATATTGTCGCTGTTTTGATATTTTGCGACTGAAATAACAAATCTATAAAATGAAAAGATTTATTATTTATGTTCGGATTTATATTTTATTCAAAAATCTTGGATTGGAAAAATTCTGAAAATACTGAGTGAAATTTTATTGATAAAATCTACAGTTTAATCAAGTAATTACGGACAATTTAATCGAACTAAAATTTATCAGCAATTATAGTAATAGAAATAGTAGAATTCTGTCTGGATTATTTTATCAGCACAGTCACCTATGGAGATAACGTATAGTAATTTTCCAATATAATTACTTCCTGTGGAATTAAATGCCGCATGTATGTATTCGTAATATATTGGCATACGGACTTATAAACAGGAGAATATTGTCAATCTGTCAAACTAGCCCACTGGAAAATGTGTAGGCAGTTTTAGTAGAGCACGATATTTTAATAATACACACACTGATTTACAATCATTCACATCTAGGAATCCCAGAGAAGCACAGATAATGAATATGACATCATGTAACCGACCCTAAAGTAATTATTGTTTTGTACAAACAAGTTCCGGTGTACAAGCTGGTAAATGAACAATTCTATATATTTATCTAATTTACCAACAATCTTTTAAATTTCAAATTTTTTTTCAAAAGGAAAAAGTTTTCAGTTTTTTCAAAGGGAAAAAGTTTTCAGTTTTTTCCAGTTAAAATCTCAACAAAATCACAAAAAATCAAAGGTAATATATTGTTGATTTTGTTTCAATTATTAATTCAGATTCTATAAATTCTGTTTTATTGCCATTAATATTCTATTTTATACAATACAATAATTTTTTTAATGTAATTTTTCAAATTCAAATTTAATTTATAAAAGTTTTAAGAAAAAATTAGAAAAATTATTTATGAAATTAATGTTTTTTATTATATATTATTGAAATAAAAAAACAATTTAAAAAAGTAAAATAAATTGATAGAAAATTTTAAAAAAATACCACTCAAATTTCATTGGTCGATTAGCATTATCAGTACCGCTGTTTGATTAGGTGAGAAAGGTAGAAGTATTAGACAGAATGCACACGGCTAACGCTTTTCTCACCTTTACCTCAACTGGTAAGCATGCATCATAATTGGTAGACTCTCCTACTCAAATTGTCATTTTTTCCCAATTTTTCTACAGTAAATTTATTTTTCATTTTTTCCCTTGAAATTTTTAACGCGAAATTTGATTTTCAAGTAAGTTTTGGAATTATTTTTTTTATTTTGCTTTTATTATTATTATAAAAATTCTATCGAATGAAACTTTTTAAAATAATATTTAAATCAATTAAATAATATTAATTATAATTTTAATCAATTTATTTAAATTAAATAAATTAATTTAAATAAGTTATTATCTAAAATAATACCCAATAAATTTGAATTATAAAAATAGTAATATTAAAAATAATGATAATATAAAGTTTCAATAATAATTATTAAATTTCTTTAAATTGAATTTTTTTTGATAAATCTGACAATTTTTTTTATTATTGACATAGCTGTTCTGTTGTTCAACTGGGTAGTGTCTTTATTATTGACTTAGTTTTCACCTATTCAATGCGGGTAATAGTACCCCCTCTCGCCTCGTTTTCATATGTTTTCCATCTTCAAGATTACGTTGAGGATCAATTTTCAATTTTCAACTATTTGCACCTTCATCACTCGAGTGTTTTCAACTGCTCATCCTATTAACGTTGATTTTTTTTTCTAAAACAACAGAAAGTAACAGCGACATTTATTTTCTTGACAGATTCAAGCACTTATCTGTTGTTGACTGGAATTTTTTTTAGAAGAATTAATGCGGTAAAATTCATTTCTATAAAAAAATGAATTAATAATGAAAATTAAATTTTGAAATAATTACTTTTTTTTTCATAATCCAAAAAAATTATTATATAAAACGATATCAGGAGAATTTCTTGAAGAAACACCTGTCAAAAAAATTTATGCATCATCCTGACCGAATTGATGGACATAATTGTTTATGTTTTTTGGGATTGTTTTTCTCTCTATAATTTATTCTTCTCTTGAAACCGTTTAGTTTAATTTTGAGTAGAATTGTTTTCTAAGAATCAAATTTAAAAACGATTTCTGGTAAATATGTAACAATTTTTTTTCCTTTTTTTCGTTTCAAATAAAATTTATCATTGGCATTGTAACAACAAATGAGAACGAAGGTGTTTTAACAGAATCGGATATCAAGTTAGAATGAGAAAAGAGATTTTCGAATTCTTCCATTAAGGTCAAGCTGGCAATTATCACACCTTTTTTCTGGAGTTTTACAACAAGAGTAAACTTTCGTTACATTCGATTTTATTTTATTTTCAATTTTTTCTGATTAATAACAAATAACCTTGCGATGATTATTTTTCTTCAAATTGTTACAGTTTTATGATTTTTCTAAAATTATTCCCAAAAGTCTAGAAAATTTCTCTCAAAATTTCGAAATTTCCTATCGATTTTTCTTGTTGTTGTTGTTGTTGTTGTTGTTATCGATAATTAAAATGAGCAATCATAATCAAAACTGATAGGAAAGTAATGGGACAATATAATTCAGATTCCTATCAAGGTATTTGGAGGCAATGTAACTTAATCTTATCATACCTTGGTAAATTAGCATTCACTGATTGCCGACTTTGTTCAGCCATATGCCGGTCAATTACCATCACAAATATTGGTGGCTATCGAGGACAATTATCTTGAATTACTGTTCCCTCTACTCATTCACTCCCCCAGCTGCTGTCATAAATCCGCTACCTTTGTTAAACTAAATTCAGTCGCTGCCTAACTCGGTCCCTAATCTAATTAGATTCGTATAGGCATTCCTCTTCAACTGCTGAGAGTAACTCAATATCTGAATAATTTCCACCAGATCTGCATTTGTTGATGCACTGTCAGTAATCATAAATTATTGAATTTGCTCTCGGTTTGACAGAGAAAACTAGAGAGCACATGTTTGTAAACCGGTCATGGTAATCTAAATCGACTCGTATAATTTCATTATACTCCTCCCTTACCTTTGCAAAATATATAATTTATTTAATCATTTGGCTTTGACTATGGATAGTGAGTGTTGTTGCTGTTTTATTATTATTATTATTATTATTATTATTATTATTATTATTATTATTATTACGTATTATTATTATTATTACGGGAAGGGCTGGGAAAAATTAATTATGAATTTTCCAATTGGCTGCATTTATTGGGTGGTGTGGATTTTTAGGCCCAAACTATCGATTTTCGGTTTTGTATCGAAACTGATTTGTTATAATAAATTCGACAAAAATGGACAAATACATTCTCCATATCCACTTACCGTGTCTGAAATATGGTTAAATATAAAGAAAAAGTATTAACAATCCATCTGAGACTGGCCATCGACAATTGATAATATAACAATTATTATTATCATTAATAATATACTATCATTGCGAGTTGTTACAAATCTCTCTATTATATTGTTTTCTTATCTGGATTGAGGCAAAAGTTTTCGATATAGCCGCTATGTAAATTTGGTGAACTTACTATCATTGTTACCTGATTTCTATGCCCATATATAAATATGTATTTATGAGATTTTTCCATTACTTTAAACCAAACATTCTAAATTCAAATTTTATTAATTATTTAACTTTTAGCTAATATATATCGATTCTACACAATTTAATCAATGACAAATTGTACTGAATTTCTTCAAAAATCAATTTCTAATTCTCCAATACTGAATGAATTTTCAGGTACCATTATTATTATTATTATTATTATTATTATTATTATTATTATTATTATTATTATTATTATTATTATTATTATTATTATTATTATTATTATTATTATTATTATTATTATTATTATTATTATTATTATTATTATTATTATTATTATTATTATTATTATATTATTATTATTATTATTATTTTTATTATTATTATTATTATTATTTTTATTTTTATTATTATTATTATTTTATTCTTTATTTATAAATATAGAAGTAACTTCATCAACTCCAGATCAAATTGCCGATGTAAGCGAAAGCCAGCTATTGACAATCGACGACTTGAAATCGTCAATAAACCTACAAACATTTTCGCCTACCTCAAGCAACAATACCAAAACCACAGCAAATCAAGACCAACTGTTGAGTAGTCTGTCGAATAGTTCAACGAATTCAAAGTCGATTTCTTCACCTCTTCAAAATGGACAAACGTGCAATGTTTGTGGCAAACTATTCGCAAATATCTATCGATTGCACCGTCACTTGAAAAGTCATGACAACAGCAAAGAACTTCGAAAGTTTCAGTGTAATCAGTGTTCGAAAGCATTCAAATTCAAGCATCATTTAAAAGAGCACTCGAGAATTCATAGTGGTGAAAAGCCGTTTAACTGTCGAAATTGTGGTAAACGATTCAGCCATTCAGGATCGTATAGTAGCCATATGACTAGTAAAAAATGTTCACTAAATTCTGGGATAGATTTACAGATTTCCCAATCAATTAACGGATTTCTGTCAACAAAATCCGAACCAGACTGTGGATATGAGCTGAGTTCTATAAATAAAATACTCCAAACAGTTAAAAGTGGTTCTCATAATTTAACGAATTCTCATAACAATAATGATCTTTCGTCTCTGTTTTCTCCACCAGCAGTGAATTGGCAAGAGAAATCTGATCAAGAATCAGTGTGGTCAAATAAGGTTCAATCAATGACAAATTATATACAAATGAAAAAATCTCCGCCAGGGGATTTCGAAAGATTCCCTGTTATATTAAATAGTAGAGGATGGAATTCCACGAGTCTTCCATCACCATTGGAATTAAATCATTACTTTCAACTTGATAATATTTTTAATAACCTAGTCCCCTCATCTACCGCAGATAACAACCCACTTCTCATGCATTTAATATTCGGTAACAAATTCCCGTTATTTTCCAATTCCCAATGTCCATTGAATCAGTCCCCGATTCAAACCTCAGAAAACCCGAATATATCATCAATGTTTTTCATTCCGACTTTACCCCAACAATCCTTTCCCACAACCAATGCCTGTCAATATGAGCCATTAGATCTATCTGTAGCAAAATCCGAGCCTTATTCGAATGGTCTTTTAAATGAAAACTTAACAGATTTGAATTCAAATTTCTCATTATGGCAGCAGAAATCGGTCGAGAAAAGTTTTTCTTTTAGCGATTCACCTTTAAATCTTAGTCAAAAAAACCCAATTTCCAAATCTCATTTCTCCGACTTGTCTACAGAATCGGATGATTTGAATTCGGAAAATTCTGTAACTAATGAAAATAAATCAATAATATCATCGAAATCCAATCAATTAATATTAGAAGTAAATCAATAAAATAAAAATTTATATTTTATAGTTTATATTTTATTAGACTTCAATGGACATAGATATGCTAAATATTACTGGTAAAAAAGACTCTTTTGAAACATTCTCATGTGACCAGTGTCAGAAAGTATTTTCAAAGCACAGTTCCCTCACCCGACACAAATATGAGCATACAGGTAAATATTATATAAACATATTATCAATATAAAATAATATACATTTCAGGTGTTCGTCCATTTGTTTGCACTATCTGTGACAAAGCTTTTAAACACAAGCATCATCTCACTGAGCACAAACGTCTTCATAGCGGAGAGAAACCTTTCCAATGTCAGAGATGTGGGAAAAGGTTCAGCCATTCCGGCTCCTTTTCCCAACATATGAATCACAGATACAAATACTGCAAACCATAACCCAGATATTTCTTATCATAATCATTTCAACTGTATTTTGTATTTATATATTTCTTCTAATTAAAATTTCTATCAAACTTTTTAAGTGTTTGTTTATATATAGTATATATATATATTATATACCATTAATTTAATTTTCTAAAAACTTAATTAATTTTATTTAACAGGAATGTTCTTTCTTAAATAACTAGATGCTTTACTCGTTCTTTGACAACGGGATGGTAATCCAGATTACAATTTATCAAATTATAAACTGAAATAATTAAAAAAAAAATAATAATAATAATAATAATAAATAATAATAATAATAATAATAATAATAATAATAATAATAATAATAATAATAATAATAATAATAATAATAATAATAATAATAATAATAATAATAATAATAATACAATTGTCTACTATAATTGCCTACCACAATTATAAATGAAAAAATGAACTTTTATTTTTTTTTGATAGAATTCAAAATAAAAAGGTGATTTGATTAAAGAAACAATTGAGCATATAAAGAAAACGTTAATTTACGAGAAAGATATTTGATACGGAAATGTCAACGGAATATAATCCGTATATTTTCTCGCATTTTGTTTTACTACATTGAAATATTAATCACTTTTGTAACAAATGAATCCTAATGAAAAATTTCATGAATTGCACGAAGCGGAACTTACATTCATTGGATAAATAAATGTAATAAAAATTCGGACTAATGTTTAATTACTGATTTTCAGTTATTATTTAGCCCTTACCAACAATAAATAATGCATTTCTTTGCTATTGAATTTGGTTTTTTCCCATCTGCTATTAATTTATAATGCACTGTTGCGACAGATGATCCTACTTTTAAATACTAACGAGAATCCCGTAATGGGATTATATATCCAAAAATATATATCTGGTTAGTCCATAACTCAAAGGGTCATTTGATTGTTTGCAAACTACACTAGATTTTCAGGGACGCCTTTTGACAATTTTACATTGGATAAAGTAGTAGGATAATGATCAATTAAAAACTGAACGAAGGTAAAAACATGATTTAATTTAAAATGAAGTTTTGACTCTATACAAGCCATGTTAAATTTAACACAAGATTAAATGAATAATTGGAGTATTAACCCGCCATTTACCAAGCCATTTTAGAACGTCGCATACCAAGCGGGTCATTTTGAAGTGAAATAAATAAGGTATTTTTCTTTCTATTTTGCATAATTTCTCTTTCACCATTCCATTTACTGATTAAAATATCACACAGACGTTCAGGAAGCTGTCATAGATATCTTGGCTTTGTGTTTTATGAATTCTTTCAATGCATGCTTCTACGTGGAGCGCTCAATAAGTAGTGAGACTCGTATTGAAATAAATAAATGAGCGCAAATATATTTTGTATTTATAATAAGCAAGTCATATAGGGTTTATTTCTCAAAATAACTTTCCCAGTGTATAATCACTTTTTAGAAGGCGATTTTGAAGAAATTCTGAGACTTTTCGCCCACAGAATGCGACACAGAATCTTTTAAAAAACGTGTTTGTTTGGCAAACTAGTGATCTGAAAGGGATTTCTTGAGGTAAGTAAACAAGTAGAAGTTCGAAGCAAATTTTAGCATCTGATTTCCATACGTTTTTCCTTGACATCGGATGGTCAACCAATATACTCTGACATATTAGTTATGTAATAATAGCTTAATCAATATAATCAATATTGCAGAATTGTTGAGAATCAATTAATCACATTTCGGATTGTGTAAATTAATTAAAAATGAATAAATTGAATTAGGGATTGAAAATCAGCATATTTCGGAAGAGAGTGAAAACACGTGGTAATTGGAAAAAATTCATATTGATGATAGTTGTAAATACAAATATAGAAACTAATTAATTATTTAATTAAAAATTAGTTTATATCATCAATCATCGTTAAATAGAAAACAAAAATTCAATTTTGATATTTAAAATATTAAAAGATCCCTTGTGTAGCATTACAATGAATCCCCTTTTTGGTTTCCTTAGTGAAACCCGAGTACAAATGGAATTTCTCATGGTACCGTATAAAAATACTTTTAATTTAAATCAGATTTGCCAGTTTTGACCGAATAGGGAAAAGCTCACGTACGTCATTAGTAAAAGAGAATATTGTTCAATAGTCAGATTCAAAAGAGACAGTTTTTTTCTTTGGAAAACCTTTCCAGGATGAATCGTGAAAGAAAAAGTGATTATTGTCAAAAGGTTTCTTTTGTAAAATCGAGATAATATTATCAAATTTATGCTTTTCCAAAGAAGTTTGTATATTATTATGTCTTTATTTTTGATTAACACTCTCATTGCCATGTCAGTCATTTTTGACTGACAGCGCAAAGAAAGAGAAAATACGGAAATATTTTAGTCTACTGTGATTTTCGTAATATGTAAGTTCATTTGCATAAGGTCGATCAGGTCGATTTGTCTGACAGAGACTTTTTTAAAATAAATTTGTCAAGTCAAAATTTTCTGCTACTGCCTTTGACAAATGTTATAAAGACAGTGTCCAACATGTGTGTTACTCAAAGGAAAAAGAAAGAAAAGCGATCTGCAGTCGTAAATGTTAAAAGAAAACAAAAATAGATTAAAGGTGAATAAAAAAATACTACAAAACTCTTAAAAAAATCCAAATCAAATAGTATCTTTGATGAAAATGGTATGATTAAAACTAATTGTTACATTTTTACTAATAAAAAGACCAAGTAAAGAATAAAGATCATTGCAATCTTTAGATAAACATAAAATAATCCGATACATTTTTTTCATCTAACCCAGAACATAAAAGCTCATAATGTTTCATTAATATTTTTCATCAAAGGTTCAGACTTCTTTTCAGCAAGGGTTCTTAACCGGTGAGATATATAGATTAAAATGTGTAAATTATGCATATTAAATAGAATAGTAACTAAAATAAAAATAAATAATATTCGTTATTTTGAGTATAGGTTCGAGGTGGGCACAAAAATTACACTTTTAGTGGAGGCGTTTAATATAAAAGTTAGGCACCCTTCGCTTTACAGGATGCAGGTGCACTAAAAATAGTCAAATACATTGACGTATTTATAACCTGGGTCACCCCAGCCCTGCCCGGGGGCCAAAGATACAATAACAATTAATTAATTGTTTTTCAAAAAAAGTTTAATGTCAATATTTGTATGTCACTTCCACAAAGAAAATTATATAAAATCACAAAAATCAACCGCATTATTCAAGATTATTATAAAGATTGGTAAATAATAAATAAAATTTGGAAATATCACAAAATTTCATTAACAGCTTATAAATCAAAATAAATGATATTTTATTTCGTTGTATTATATTATAAAAACTTGTTTGTATTAAGTTTCACAATATGCTATTCGATTTAAGAAACTGGTGGAACGGAGCCCCGGACGGCTTTTAATGCATTATTTTACAGATGAGCCCGATTGATACCATTTACACCGATGTAAATAACCAAAAATTGGACAGAAGATATGGACTATATGATGGATGGTTCAGCTTCACAAACCCACATTTTGTAAACGCTTTTATATTCGGTGAAAGATGTAAACAAGACAGTTGCCATCGAAAAAATAATAAGCTTGCACCGTGCTTGCTTAACTTGTAACTACTATCTGCTCACTCTTTAAAGAGTATGAAGACTGACAAAATTTTTAGAAATATTTAATTTCTTTCATTTAAATTACGACGATGAAAATTATTTTCAAAAAATAATAAATTTTATTTTGTTCTTTTTCCACTAAGGAAAAATTGTGTTTGGAAATTTTCAAAAAAATATTTATTAAATATATATTAAATACGAATACAGAGATACAAATTTGTGGCTCCCAACAAGCTATACTAATTGTTTAAAATATCAAAAATTTTATTATGAAACACAAGTTTATTAAATAGTTATTTTTAATGCATGAATTTTAATTATTTAATATTAAATTAATTTCAAAATTAAATTTACATATAAATGAGATAAATCAGATAGATTCAGCTGAAGAATCACGTAAGAAGCTATAAATGCTGTAAATATTAATATTACGCACTGGAGTCAATGCAGAAAAACAAAAGAAAACATTTACAGATTAAGTAAACTGAGTTGAATTTCGCTACCGACTGCCGAAGAGCGCAACACTGGAAATCAGAGAAATTGAAAGTTCAAAATATTGAAGAGAAACATTCAATTGCAATTGTTGTTTGTGGACCCTGTAATTTGAAAACATCTGGAGAATTAATAAACGAAATTAATTGTTCTCCAACAGTCTGTAGATTAATTTCTGCTCATTTAAACAAAACTCATTTCCTGTCAGCGCGTATCTGTGATGAACTTATTAAATACCAGCTTTATTATTCAGTTATTGTTTCAGAGGACGAAAACAGCGCAATGAGATTGTCTTTTACTGACTTTTCTTTCGACATTGTCTTATAATTGGTTTTTGTTTTAATTAGTAAATTTGATAGTAGCTAAGATTATATGAATTATTACTGAATCATTTTTAAAACTATTTTGAAATAATAATAATAATAATAATAATAATAATAATAATAATAATAATAATAATAATAATAATAATAATAATAATAATAATAATAATAATAATAATAATAATAATAATAATAATAATAATAATAATAATAATAATAATAATAATAATAATAATAATAATAATAATAATAATAATAATAATAATAATAATAATAATAATAATAATAATAATAATAATAATCAAATAAGAATACTTCTACAACATATTTAAACATGTTCACTATACTCATCGGGTAGGAAAGAATAAATTAGTTGGATTGTAATTATTTATTTGAACAAAATTAAACTATTTTAAATTTAAACAAACATTATTTTATTTAATAATTTTTATATTTGAACTTAACAATTTAATTATTCATTTTGATCAAAACTAATTAGGTATATCAACAACGAAGTAGATAACCACATAAACATTAAAACAAGTTATAAAACCTACTATAAAGTTGCATTCAAGGTAGGACAGTCTCAAGCCAGCCAAAAAAGAATCATTCAATGCATGGAGATGTATGGATGGGATTACATTATATGAATTTTGTAGAAATTGGACATTGGTACTCGTGACTCAGATTCAGTTTGAGACAGATATCAATTTCCAGCTTGTCTAGAGACTTTCATTGTTTATGACCATGCTTCTCAAGTTCTCAGCCGGGCACAGATTTACTTATATAATGCTATCACATGAAGGCAGCAAGATGTATCTATACAATTAATGGAAACAAAAATCAAATTTTATTTTAATCAAATATTCATGCTCTTTAGGGCTGAAGGGGAGAGATTCTCACCCTTAAAATTCTAAAACTTTTATTTTTCAATCTTTGAACGATAAGCCGAGGCTCAATCGTTAGTACTTTGGTATTTCTTAGGTATCCACAGTGGCGTAGGAATAGGTTGTGCAGGTTGTGCACGGCACAAGGGCCCAGGACGAAAAATTAGTAAAATTTATACGTTCGAGCATTAAAAATATCATTTCAACCCAACCCGAAACGCTAATATTTCTGTTTTAAAATGCGCAAATTTACTCAGAGAGTTGCTAATCACCTTCCCCCAAGGCTGCCTATGGTTTGGTTCCTCGGATCACTTCGTTCGACAAATATTTTGTGCGTCCCAAAATCTGCACAAGGGCCCCAGAAATCCTTGGTACGCCACTGGGTATCCATATTTGAGGTTCAAGTCATCTGATTCGCTTCATCAATTGTAGAAGGCTTAGATATAGGTTTTCACAGATTTTTCAACTTCGGGTATCCATCAGGCATTATATGAAATAATCATGGCAAGCCATGGCCTTTTGGGTCCATTTGATTTTCGGTTTGGACAACTTTGGCTCAATAATATTAATCCTGCTGGTATCCAGTTACGAGGCTAATTAGGAGAAGCTTTAAAAATAGCATCTGTCTGATAAGTTTTATGAGTACAATATGACAAAAGACAAATATTGAGATAAGTAGTAATCAATACAGGCAGAATCCATACAAAATTCTTACAAAAACCTGATTGAATAAACGATGATTATATTGGTTTGCATTCAGTAAGACGTATATAATGAGATATTATACCGTTACGATAAGAGTATATAGTAGTGTATAATTGTAATAAGTATATAAATATTACTTAGATAATGGTATTATAGTAAATAAAATTTTTTCTCCCAAAAGCTATCTGTGCATGCAGCTAAGGCACCTACCATTAACAACTATATCAGATACCATTATATCTGAGTGAGCATAAGAGCATCTTCTGCTGTCACCCTATAAACAAGACTGTTTCTATCAAAATCTGTTTTAAACAGAAATATTGACGAAGGAAAGAAACTGCAGCTGTTTCTTTCTGACTTCTGAGGCGAACTTAGTCCAACACGGATAGAAAGAATCCTCTTCTGGCGCCCAAAGCAAATTGCCCGCCCAACCCCCCCCCCCCCCCACTCACTAGCTACGCCTCTGTATATATAGAAATGTTTAATAATTATTTAATTGAAGTTTAAACTAATAAACTCACTAAGTTGCTAATACTTTTATTACTTTCATTTCTTAATAGAAACAGACTGATTCTGGATTTCTCTTCCAAATTTAACACATGTTAACATTTATGGATGTCAATATGCCATTTAAATTTTGTAGAGGGACGGCAAATTGTTAAATCTGTCGCTGCCTTCATCTCCGTACTCAAGTTCTTTGCCACTGGCGACTAAAGAGATTAATTAATATTTTTGAACATAATTGTGCGTTTGTGTTTGTTTTGTCATATTTTGAGTGGTATATAAAGAATGTGTTGTCTGTGTAATTTGCATTATAAAATTGTCTCAGAGTTTTTGAATTATTCATAAAATAATTAATGATAATGATACTATATATGCAACATTTGAAATGAAAAAAAATAAAAAAATTATCAAAATAAATCAAAATGAAAATGTATAGGCTTATAAGCACTAGGAAGACAATCAGTATCAGATATGAAAGTGTCTATTGTAAAACGAATTAATGATGATTGAAATAAGGACATTGCTACGAAGAGGCATTTTTCACAAAAGGTGCGTACATCGGTACTGAAGCCAAAATATAGGAAAATAATCTTTTACAGCATGTGCATACATGTCTCGGCTTCAGTTGCAACTTTCTAACATCACTAAGCTACACTTTTAACATCTAAGTGTAGTGAGAGTCGATGATTCAAGAAGTGCAGTTGGCCTTGATCACTCCTTTTGCAAAGGTATTATGGTGTCTACCTCTGGAAACACCCATTCACAAGTCTCATACCTACAACATGGAAAATGAAGATTCAATGGCGTCTCGTCCTCCGTTATAATATTTTTCAAAAAATTCTGCCCAAGTGCATGAAAGAAAGTAGATTTTCTTGCTTTTATGCTGTCAAGAAACATTGGACGAATCGACCTCGTAATCTTTTGATTCAATGTCTTCAACGAGTTCTCCACAGTCTTCTTGCCGATTTTCTGTGTGAATTTTATCTCTCTTCTCTCACAATAATCTTCAATTTTTTGAATTTTTCCTCGTCAATTTTCAGAGGTCGTTCATTTCTTTCTTTAACAAACAAATTGTTCTTGCCACAGGGAAACTGTTTAATCCAAATATATATAGTAACCTTGCATGGTTTGGACTAAAATATGCTTCGTGCAGATGATAAATGTTGTCCTTCTTTTCTGTTTTCTAAAAGCTAAAAAATATATAATACTGGAACATTCGACTTTCTGATACATCTTTTAGAAAAGGATTTAGAATAAGAATTTTTTATTCACATTAAGTAGATATTTCAATACGGAGACATTTTGAACTAAATAAAAGAACTCAGGATTTGTTTTCATGGAATACGAAATGATGCAGAACTTTTATTAAAAAAGTGGAATTCACGAAAAGCATTTATAGTGAAAAGTACAATGAAGACGCCCAACCTTTTTAATGAATTGTGTGTTGATTAGAGGATTAGTTATCCTAAAAAAATGCTTTGAAATCATAGAGTTCAATGATTCTCTTTGATATTATTATTTGAGAATAAAAAAACAGATTTCAAAGTATTTTTAAAGTTGTTAGTTTAATTTCTTGTCTTGAACCCTAAATATTTGCGACCATGCCAGACAATGTAGTAAACATTGTGTTAAAGCTGTAACAAGACTACAACAATTGGTTCCATTTTCCCTCATTAGATTATTCAGTTTAAAGCAACATTTCCATTTGAAGAAATAGCGAAATTATAAAATAATAAAGAATTAGCAGATTTCATTGTGGTTAAAAACCGATGATTACAACAACCCTTGAAGATATCTACACAGGTAATATTTTATTTCGGGCAACAACCGAAAAGTCATTCAGTAAACTTAAATTAATAAAAAGCCCATTGGAATGTATGTTGTTGGGTAACTAGATATTTTAACCCTGAGCAAATAGTAATTGCGATTGGATTGCGCAAAACTAACACACAGATATAGCCCAAAGTCGAGTAAAAATCAGAAACAAGTAAAAACACTAAATAAGCATGATAAAAGAAACTGCATAACATCAAAATGACGAAACATAAAAGTACTGCACGAAATAAATATAACACAAATAAATAACAGGACATAAATAGATTTGAATTCATGGCAATACGAGAAAATAGAAACTAGAAATAAAAAGATGTCATAAAAAATAACGTAAAGAATGTAATGCCTCAAACATTGAAGAGACTTCCTGTACTCGAGTTCAAGAACACTGTCGACCGAAGGGAGTGTCCAATATTAAAAATCACAATAAAGTCTGTATGAGAGAATTAGGAATGTCTGATTTTAAAATCTTATCAAACAATTTTGATAATTGTTTTGAGCGTGTGATATGTGAAGCATTATCGATAAGAACTTTTAATCCTAAAATCAATGTGCAGAATGCAGTGAATACGTGTGTGTTGAATGTTTTTAATTAAGTTTTTGTATGCTGATGTATATTAATAATAGTTATGTTAAATAATTAAAAAAAATAATTAAAATAATATTTTTTAAATAATTTTAAAAGTTTAAATATAATTATTTGAAAATTATTTTTAAAAAAATAATTGTTTAAAATTTTTATTTATAATTTAAAATTTATAGATTTTATAATTTAATTATATATTATCAATATAGTATAGTTTATTCATCCGTCGTGACTGTAGGTAACCTGATGATGATAGTGATGCTATCGAAATATTTAGTGAAAAAGATGTACGAATGGCGATTTTTATTAATAAAATCTTTACCGTGTTTATTTAAATAAAATATAATTAGATTAAATTAAAAAAATTAAAGAAAAATCCGTGAAAAGTCACGAGCTCCAAAAGGGAGTTGTGGAGAAGAAAATTTGAATAAAATAATAAATTTAGGAAATTAAATTAATAAAATAGATTGGAAAGAGCAAATATAATGAAAATGAGTTAAAAAGAATAAAAAGGAATAAAACCTTGCGAAATCCGACACGGAGTCGCAATTAAGTAAGACTAAATAAATTATAGGATTTGAAAAATGAACTAAATTAAAATGAATAAGAAATCGTTTTAAATATAGATAAAAATTTTAACAATCGATTTAAATTATTTGAATTTGTTTTAATGCACCAACATACGCACATTAACAAAATTAACTATATACACTGATGTCATTTTCGACAAATATAATCATTTTTACGAATGAACTTTACACTTTTTTATGTCCTTACCAATTTTGCCGAATGATTTAATTAAAGCTGTTTTATGTTAATCATTTTTATTTTTCATTTGTTTCAAAGTCATTGTACCGGGGTCTCCTGGATAGAGGAACCGTAGATCCGCACAAACTCATAACGTTGGCCTACCAGTTATTCTAATCAAAAAGGAACCATCTGTCAATCGTGCCAGACTAGAGGTCACTTCGGTAGAAAAGTGGGTGCAGAACACAGTGACCAATCTCCATCAAGCTAGGCACGCCATCTTGGAAGGATGTATTTTCAACAGAGACTTGGAACCACGTCCCTTTATCGATTCCGACAGGGCAAATGATCTCCCGGAAAGCATACAATTAACTAATGCACGACGGATAAATAATAAATAACAAATACTGTGATTTTCTTTGTTTGATGAGAATTAATTTTATTTTGAGTTACTTATTCATTTAATTTTTAATTGATCCTTGTGATATGACTGTTTGGAGTTAAAAAGAGAATGTAAATGATGAGTTGTGCTTGAATTGGATAAAAAGGAGTGAACCTTGGAAGATGATTCGAATCTATAAGTGCGCAATAAAACTTTAGAAATAAAATGTTCATAAACTATCTATAAACTTTCGCTGCGCTATTTTCCCCAGTTAAATACACGCCAAGAATAAAAGTAAAGATAAGTTGAACAAAAAATAACAGATTTTTAAAAATTTTAAAAAAAAATTTTAAAAAAATTACAAGTCTCAAGTGAAAAAAAACTACTTCCTAAGGAACACAGTTATTATTCTTTCTATTATTCTTACAATAACCCATGAGAGAAAATGTTAACATTTTATATTGAAAAATAGAAATTTCCTATATGGAAATCCGATATTTTTTTTTATTGAGATATTATGAATAATTTCAATCTTTTAATTTAAACAACAGAAAAATCAAAATTTAACTCATTAAATC
Source organism: Schmidtea polychroa (assembly GCA_959609185.1). Taxonomy (NCBI): domain Eukaryota; kingdom Metazoa; phylum Platyhelminthes; order Tricladida; family Dugesiidae; genus Schmidtea; species Schmidtea polychroa. The sequence goes on along the minus strand of CAUHTR010007672.1, from coordinate 1,554 downwards.
CAATAAAGTGCTATCAGCCCCTCTTTGTTCTGGCAAGAACTGATTCATCAAAAGACTTATTTGTTTCTTTACCAACGAAATGCTGACCTCAGACAAATGGAACACGGTCAATTCGAATTCGTGATATTTGTCTTCGAGTATTTTGTATTTCTGTCTAACATAAGTGCACCTAAAATACCGATCACAAATTTCAATGTGTCTCCAAGTGCCAGACAATGCCATTTGAGTTCCAATTTTCTGGCACAAATCAGCGAGCAGATGCAATCTTGAATTTTGTAATCCGACAAATAGTCCTGATCGACTACCGGACAAATCAAAGAATTGTGAAGTTTTTCGAGTTTTGACAATAAAATGCACAAGACCCGGATAGAGAACGTAAAACGATGTCGGAGACAGATTTCGGATTGCTTTAATGCTGAGAATCGATAAAAAATCTTCCATTTCCTTTCGAACCAAAGAATAACAGCGCAAAAATGATTTACAGAGTTTTTCGTGGACCTTTATTTGACAATTAATATAATACTCACAATAAATGTGTTCAAAACTCTTGAGCAACTCTTTGATTGTTCTTTCAAACAAATCCAATGAACTGGAATTTCTAGTTAAAACATTACGAAACTTCTGCCGCAGCTGGTCGCCGTAATCGTTCCAAGATAGATGGAGCTTATCAATCAACGGCCCTATTTTTGTTTTAATAATTGACAAAAAGTCCGAATTTGTGTCATAATCGGAAATGATTTTCCTGAGTAATTGAATACTTTTACCAAGGTAGGTAGTTGGATGTTATTTTCCAGGTCTTCTTCAACTCCAATATATATCACGTTTCTAGCTAGTTTAATCAAATGTACATGGCATGGAGTTAATAAACCATTAGCACTACTGTGGAATATTCTCACGATTCTGTATTTATATCCATCTTTATTATCAATCCATAAGACAAAAGGATCCAGGTCCTTAACCGATGAACAAGTTGAAGTTATCGAGTTTGTTTTAATCGAATCAGATAATTTACCAACAGTTGATGTAATCTCAGGATCAGATATTTCTGGGATAAAAAATTCTTCCGTTGAGGAAGAACTACTAGTTGGAGTTTCATTGACAGTGAGATCTTTGGAAATCGATCTAATTAAATTTTTCGTTAGGTCTTTATCACTGATCAAATTGTTCTCCTGAATATGAGGCTCTCTTGCTCTTGAAAACCTGTTGAACAGTGCGTTACTAATTATAACAAAAAGTAAATTATCCTTTGCTTTAAAACTACTCGATGCTTCATTGCTGGTATGAAGAGAAAATAATTTAGACCCAACGAAAATTAACTGATGCTTGATTTTTCTTTCATTCACTTGTCGAAAGTATCTCGAATTATTTCCCAAAACCTCCAGAACCCTTTCGTTTAATTTCAGTTTGGAATTCAAATCAATCCTTTCAATCCCGGTATACATTAAATTAAACTCCGTGTTATCCATCAGCCACATCTCCTGGAGCAATATTTTTCAACCATCTCTCATTTTTGGATTTCATTTGACTCCAGCAAACTCCATAGAAACTACAAAT
>CAUHTR010007671.1:31039-89621 GCA_959609185.1 Schmidtea polychroa | reverse complement strand
CTACGATGGGACTAATTGGCCCCACCAACAAGCCGAGTTGAACTGTTATTCCGTTTTTGTAGTGTGGTTGTATATTGGTAGTATTAAAATATATTTTTTTTGCTGTTAAAATAATATAGTTTGGTAGCAGTAAAATGATGTCTGATATAATTTATGATTGCCTGAGAAACGAGAGCTGTGCGTAAGGTTGGGAGAAACAATTTTGATAAGGGACTGAGGAAATCGGACACAAACCTCTAACGGTAGTCCGTGAACCAATGGAGTACTCGACGATTATAGTGCCTCGATGCGCTCACTTTTCGCGGGTACTCAACCCCTTGGTGCAGTACCAACGTTGATTACTCAACGGGTACAAGCGGAAACAATGTTGTATGTTGGGTTACGCTGGTAACAGCACTTAATCATTCGACCACCAGTAACACAATATATTAGCGGTTTAACAAAGCTAACGACCTACTATACTACGTATCTTTTAAACAAATAACAAAATATTTGAAATTAATTAATAAAATAGCGACATCTTTTATATTTCTTTTTGTAATTAAGCTAATTAAAGAACAATTAATTATTCGACGAATAATTAAGAAAATATTCGAATATTGAATATCAAATGTTGTACAGATTATTCGAATAGTATTCGACGAATATATTCGTGTTGTTTAAACCCTACTTTGAACTTTCATTCGCTATAATTGCATAATAACATGCCATATTTTCCTCAAGAAGCTTATTTACTTTTGTAAATCTTTCCTCCGTAGCATCCATTTCTTCCAATTTTTGCATTCCCTGATGATTTGGTGAAAAGCTGCCAGCCGAAAATTTTTCGTGGCATTTCTTCCTCGTCTGATTTCCTTCATCCGCAAACATTGTGCTTCAAGATTCAATAAATCTTCTTCGCTAGTTATCTACATGATATTCAATAAGTTGGTTAATATCTGCATTGTTACCATCAAGATTAAGTTGCTGACCAAGCTCTACGATCTGAGCGGTAATTGTTCAATGCCAATTTCGTTTTCAATTGTCGAACTAACATTCTCTTGAAGTCGCTTTGTTAGATTTTTCCATATTCCACTCATACAAGAAGGTCTGACTCTTGCCATTCACCTGCTATGTTTGTAATTGCTTGAAGCATATATATTTGACCAAATCTTTTTAGAGTGATCTCATTTTCAAGTTTGCTTGACTAAATGTGATTTTCAACTAGTGAGCCTTAATGTGGCAATAGCTCCCTGATCCATAGGCTGTAAAATACTGGTGGTATTTGGGGGGTAAATACATAATTTTATGTTCGGCGAGAGATCGCCAAGATATGGTGGGTGGTCCAGGTGCATATCAGTAATAAGAGGATTTTAAAAGCAATTGCCCTGTCGATTAAATTTCTTTTACTTCAGGCGCAAATACCTCATAAACCAGTCATCAAAAAGTAATTGCGTCATTCAAGCATTTTTATTTGTGCGGTAATGTACTGGTAAACATATTGATATCCATCCTTTAAATGCTCTTGGTTTTCTTGATCGATGTATTACAAGAGGTTTCAATTTATACCCAGCATATTTCCGCCCAATAAAATTGTGATGCGATCTTTATGGCCTTAAAACCTTGGCATACGTTTTGCTTCCTTATGAATGTACGTACGATCAGGCATTTTCTTCCAATAAAGCGCGGTTTCATCAACATTAAAAATTTGTCCGTAGGTATAATTCTTTAAGGAAATCATCGAATTTAGTAAAAAACTACAAAATCCTCAGCAGCTTATTATCAGCACTGCCTGCCTACAGAGATTTTTACATTTGTAAATTCGCTCGTTCCTTGAATTTTTGAAACCAGCCGTCACTTGCAATGAATGTCTGATCATGGCCTCCGCTCCCTTTAAATTTCAACATTTCAAAAAGACTTCGAGCTTTAGTTTTGATAATTGCGAGACTAGGAGGAATTGTTTTATGATCAAATCCTCTATCCAATCACCAACAACTTTTCCATTTCATGCATGGCCCCTTGCCTTTTTTTGGTTATAACTGTAGATTGCATACATGCTGATTCTCGAACTGCTTTAAAATTCGATCTTTATCTTTTAAAATTGTTGAGATTGTGAATGGGATAGTTTAAAGGCATGCGCTATGTCTTTCACCTTTTTACCACTATCATGCTCTTTAATTAACTTATGTTTCATTTCTAAATCTATAGCACTTCTCTTTTTTTCAACTTCTATTATTCACAGACATTTTTGGGCATACAAAAATTATTCACTTTTAAAAAATTAAAATGGCTAACTCAATTGGGCCTTTTTAGCCTTTAAATTTTTGATATGACAGATAAATTTATGCGTCGTTTTGTTTTAAATTAGTTGTAGCTAAACAATTTAAAAGTGCTGAATATTTTTTAAGGCTTGCTAATTAATTTTTTACTAGTTCTAAATTGTTTTGTTGTTAAAAACTAAAATAGTAGGTAACTTATAAAATAATAGTGTTAATTAAGGAAAATTAATTGGTTTAATTTTTTAGTTCGGTTCGAAACAAAAATCAGGCCCATTGGGAAAATAATTTTAGGAAATAATTTACGTCGTAAGTCGAGGACTACCTGTAGTTGAATTTATTACTGCTGGGGCACTACTCGGTTGACCACCTATAGATCACCTTTGGCCTAGAGATGAATGCCCATTCTGATTATACTCGTCATTAGTTTGTCAACCCCGAGCAGTGTCTCACATAACCTATATTCCAACATAGTACCGTGAATTTCTCCACGTTGGAACTGTACTATGCCGGCGAGACGCCAGTAAGCAGGTGAGCCCCTGCCTTAAGACTACTCCTTACTGAGGCCTCGACTTCCTATTCACGACTGCCGATAGAAGGGCTTACGTCCATTCACATTGTACAACCGTTTACCAGAATTACAATAAATGCAAATGGTGATTATTTACCGGATCTCGAAGACCTCATTCCATGACCATTAAAGCGAGGTTAAACTACTCATAAAAGAAAACGGATAGAACAACAAAATTTATTTACGGCAATATCATGCCTACAGAATCCCAAACTATATACACTATAAAAGTACTTTGAAGGGAGTAAAGAAAAATGTAGATGGGATCATCTGCAATTGTTGCGAACGTTCTATTTTCCCATTAAGTGTCCGCGAGTAATTCATCTAAATCGAAGAACTCGGAGGCATTTTCCTCCCATGTTACTCCAGCCGCGGAGATGATTCGCCCTGGGATCCTGAGTGTCAGATCTACTACTGCAGGGTTATTGTTACTGTTAACGAGGTTGTCTGTTGAGGATTTGCTTTGCTTGACGGACGCCCGCTCCCGTTGTTTTCTTTTGCGTTCGGCACCCGATAGCTGTCGACGCTTGGGTTTTGACGCCGTTGAGTTATTTGTGATGCAGCAGACGAAAACGCGATATTGGGCTGCGCTTTACTAGTCCGGTGAAGATAAGGTCCGACATTTGGGAGAGAGCTCGGTCTCTACGCACTCACGACAGGACTTCTTGAACGGAGGTGAAGACTTGGCAGAGGTATCGTGGTGCACGGGAAAAATATTGTCTGCTTCGTTGATAGGGATCTTGACAATTTTCCGCTTGTTGCTGCTTGTAGATACACTTTGTGCAACGCTCCGATTGTTCCTTTATCAAACTTCTTTGTGCACGACTCTCGGAGATTAGAGCGTCACGACAATGCTCGCTACGATTATTTTTTTCTGCATTTCCTTCATTTGGCACGGGGCTGAACCATGTGCCTTCCAGCTCGTCGATTTTGCGCTTGTAACGACAGATCTGGGTTTGTAAATCTTTAATAATCAAGTTTTGTCTGCGCAGGAGAAGCAAGGACGGAGAACAGGTTTGGCATTGGCAACATATTGGATCGCTACAAAGAAGAAAATTAGGATGACTATAGCTACAATCGCTAATCTGATATAACCTTCTCCTCACGGTCGGAACTTCAGCGAGGGAAAAGGACAGGATACCCGATGAGGAAAACATTTGCCCCTTTTGACGATTTATCGCTATCCTTGGTATTTTATTTACAAAAATCCATCCAACTACTAACATCATCGCCTGACGAAGGCAAAATATTTTATGAAGAGATCCTACCATCGTAAATTTATTGACTCATAAGTTTCCTTTAAAATCCTGAAGTCATCCTTAGATCCGAAATCAAAATGTCAGCGCTAGTGATTCCCACAAAGTTTCCCCGTTCACTCCTAACGGTACTCTTACTTGGACACTTAAGGAGTTATATGGGTAATCGATTTACATTCAATTCAACTATGACACTCGGTTCGAAAATTCTAGTTATTATCTTTAGTGCTGAATTTAATAGTTTCATTACCATTTCAATACTCTTGACTATGATCTGTTAGGTTTAACAAGAAAAATTTATAATTATTTATGATAATGGTTTTAAATTTACTTATTACGAACAATATTGAGTCTAAATTTCTATCATTAGTTATAAACATTAATTTTAAATATCTATCACCATTTGACTACTTAATATTAAAGTTATCTACTAGTGGGCTTAGAATTTAATACCTACTGTTATCTCTAATTTATCTATTGCGGCACGAAAATCTGAACATGAATCTCTGTGAATTACACTCACTGCCGTTATACTCGTCTGTTATCACTCACTACGATAGACTTAAATAGCATATGTCATGTGGTGGAACAGTTGCTTATCGATTATGTTGCTTTCCACTCATGTTCCGTATAGATATCGCAAACCATCGTTAGAAAACTACATGTGCGTGTGTATCATTCAATGGAATTTTATTTACTACCTCAGGTTGCCTGGAAGATTATTCGATATTCTGTTATAACCTGCTAATTCGCATCTGACTGCAATGTGGTAACTCGTGATTTCCTTAATGTCTAGTATTTCAACGTTGGAAGATTGTATTGGATCGGCCACACAATATCTACGAATCTTATTTCAGGAGCGAATGTCCGAATGAATCGCAGAAAGGATATTTATTTCGTAGTACCAGATTTGTTAGATAAATAAAATATCGTCGTGAATATCGTCTTATGATTTAATTCATTTCTGTAAATATTAATATCCTATTCCTTGTATGAGTGTCGTAAAGTAAAATGAAACTCTCGAATCCGGCTTATTAGCGAAAGTGCAATATGAACTCAAATGTTGAGACGTTGGAGGTGAGTCTGAACGAATTGTGATTGTAGCGACAAGGGGTCAGATTTACAGATAATATGGACTCTCTCGAACACGGCGATTTAATGTTGCGAAATGATGATAAAACCGAGATAGTCACTGAGAAGCATATGCCTTAGCTTCCTGTTAATTTAGGATCCATTACTACAATCTATATACTACTATTTCACAAATTTTAAGTCACCTTCAGTGACGGACCCGTGAGGAAGCCCCCACATTACGGCCCGAATCAACTGCGTGATTGAAAAAACTCCAAGTTCACCGCCTGAGCTCCCGAGGGCACCTCACACCATGACAGGGGTATCTCAACTCCACGTTTCTCAACAGTCAAAAATCCATAAAATATTTAGTTCAATAAATAAAGCATAAAATCTGAATAAAAATCATTTATTAGTTCTAATGATATCCAAACATCTAAACCTCTAAATTCATTAAAATTGAAAATGAAGGATCAAATGCAGAGCCGTTCGTTACGATAAAGATTTTAATCACAAATTAACCTTCATAATCATTTTAACTTAAAAGAAAATTCTAAATAAAAGTTCTTCTTACCAATATTATCGATGTTGAGGCTGAGTCAAAAATTATTGGCGTTTTCTGAAACTGATCTGTTCGATTTCAAATCCTGAATATTTCTCAAATGTCGAATTCTGATGCTAATGATTCCTTGAGTGATCTCTGTAAGTCGCTGATGGTATCTGTAAAGTGTTTTGAATTAACGGTAAGTTTATGATTTTTGTGTTTGCTTATATAGTAATTTTTGATGTGTGCGGACCATCAGAATTGAGTACCGCTTGTTTTCTTAATTTAATTTACTTTTTCCTGTTTTTTGTTATTTTTCCTTATTTTCTTTATTTCTTTATTTATTTTTTTTTATATATTTTCTATTTATTTCCTTAATTTCCTCACTATTTATTGAATTTTACATCATTTATTCGTCAACATATTGTCCTATTTTAATTTTCTTATTTTTATTTTTTGTTTTAATTCTTATTCCTAATTATTGTTTTCCTTATATCATATTCTATTTTATTCTTAACTTCGTTTATTTTATTTTTATTTTCTTTAACATCCTATTTTCTTACTTCCTAATTTTCAAAAATTAAGTTTTCGACTCAGCCCAACATTACTAATGATAGAAGTTAGATAAAAGAAGAAAAATGAATTTGAAAATAAAATAATTTATTCATTATCACACACCATTTTTCGATAGTTTAAATCTAGCTTATTTTTGGCGATCCTCCAATTCTGATATCAATTACATGGGTAATCAAATATAATTCAAATAAATCCCCATTGCCTCCAGATTTCGACTATTTCTTGTTTCTAGTGCCAAGAGCACCAAATCCTTGAGCTCTTCTGGTTACAAGTAATACCATATTGATCAAAGCATGATCAAAGAAGAAATACATTCATATACATTGTATATCTGTGTTTGATATGCCGGTGAATACTTCTATATGTAAAGAATATAATCTGAAGCGTCATTATCAATCACAGCATGCAAACAAATATTCGAATATAATGGTGAGTCGAAAACGTCATACTTGAAAATTTAAAAAAACAATTTAAGAAGCAAACATCAATTATCCCCCTCGCATGTAAGGCTCAGGATGCATATGTTTTATGCTTCTTATGCAGTTGCAAAAGAAATTGCCAAGCCAAAAAGCCATTTGCTGATGGTGAAGTGTGTAAGAAGTGTGCAATTAAAATGGTTCAAGCATTTGGAGATGATAAAATGGCAAAACAGTTCGAGTCAGTTTTCTCTTTCTCACCAAACCGTTGCAAGACGAATCTTAAATATGGACACCTTAGTGAAAAATTAGCCGACATAGTAAAAAATTGTATATATTTTTCAATTGCGCTTGATGAAAGCACCGACATATCTCATACCAGCAAATGCTGATTTTTGTACGAACAGTGGATGGTGATTTTAATGTTTCGGAGGAGTTACTGAAATTGGCTTCCCTACATTCAACAACAAAAGGTGTAGATATTTATGAGGAACTCAAAAATGTTGTTTCATGTATGGTGTTTTGAAAAATGCACTGCCATTGTAACTGATGGAGGAAAATCAATGGTCGGGAAAATATAGGACTCGCTGGACTGCTAAAACAAAATGGTATTAATTGTCAAATGTGCATTGCATTATTCACCAGCAAGCTTTATGTGGAAACATTATGGGATTAAGTTGTACGATGAGTACAATTATTAAAATAACAAATGCAATAAGAAAGCGGAAACGTGCACTCATTCATCGTAAATTCAAACAATTTCTTGAAGAACTGATGCCCATATGGTGATCTACTTTTGCATAGCCAAGTTCGCTGGTTTAGTGCAGGGAAATGCCTTAAAAGATTTTTTCAACTTCGTAAAGAAATTAAACTTTTTCTTATGGAAACAGAATTGGATTCGTCATTTATAGCCAGTTTTAATGAAAAACATTTTAATTTCATTAGCATTTTTAGCAGATATTACCGAATATTTGAATGTTTTGAACAAAAACTTGCAAGACAAAGACCAAACATAAGTCATCTGGAAGCCATATCATCGGATTCCGCAATAGTTACGTTTGCTTCGGTCGCATTTGATTAACAACAATTTGGTGCACTTCGAGTGTTGTTATGAACTTGCTATCGAAATGCAAGAAATCGGTCAACAATTAAACATGAAAGATTATGTACCTGTGTTGGACAAATTGGTTGAAGATTTTGATGCCAGATTTTCTGATTTTGATGCAATTAAACCAGAACTAAAATTATTTAATAATCCGACTACCATCGACGTTGAAGAAACGATATTAAATATCAAATGGAATTATGTGAATTGCAAGCTGACGAATTTTTAAATCAAGGCTGGAGACAGGGGTAAATTTATTCAAAATGTTTCAAACGACAAATATCCAAAATTGCGCGATTTGGGCTTAAAATTAATTTCTATGTTTGGTAGTACATATATTTGTGAACGAGGCATTTTCTGACATGAAATATATCAAATCTAAATATAGAAATTCAATGACCGACAAAACACTAGAAGAAATTTTAAGAATTTCTTCAACTAAAATTGATATAAATATCGAAGTTCTTGTAGCTGCCCCATGTAAATAAGCAGTTTTCACATTAATAAATATTATGTTAATATTTTTTTCTTTTTTTTCTTGAACTATGAACTAATAAAATACTAAAAAAATTATAAATGACTTTTAATTAAAATTTATAGTATATGGCCCCGCCAAACCTACAAAAAGGTAAAATTGGCACACATGTACAGAAAAGTTATACAGCGCTGATATACAACAATAGTTAAATTCATTTACTTATATTACAAGTAAAACTGGAAAGATTTCAGTTCATGTATGGAATTAGTGATATGGGTTTTTATTTGACCGGTTCAGATCTTACTACTTGAGTACTTGAATATTATATAGGTTTCTGGAAACATATTTCTAGACAATTTCTAAGTAGTTGTAAATTGAAGGTTATTATGACTGGCATCGAAATTCATTTCCCGAGGGTTATATTTTATTGATTTTGTGAATTTTATCTAAGTTTTCTAAAGATTAACCACATTAGCTAGCGTGAATTTGGTGTTTATAATATCCATAAATCAAACAATTGTCAAATTACTTATTTCAAAACAACACTAGGGGTGTGTCCTGCTTAAAATTGTGAATAGGGGAAATTATGGTTGACTCAACCCGACTCCTTTTAGACGCCAAGGTGACTATTGTTATGACTTCTCATGTGCCCATGGCGACGACATATGTTGGTACTGCACATAGTAGCTGAGGACCTATGAACAGGTGAGCTTCTGCGTTAAAACTACTCTTCATAGTTTCCTCATTTACGGGTTCAAGAATGCCGATAGAAGGGCTTACATCCTCATGGACTGGTTCGGTAATTACGTAAAGAATCTTTTGTTAAACCTTGGTCCAAGGGGTGTGTCCTTTATTCTCATACAGATCGATTAATCACAAAAAGAAACTCATATGGATCAAATAACTCAAACAAAAATAAGACAATTAACATAAGGTAAAGTTCTATTTAATACACTGACACTTCCATTATGATCTATCTTTGTACATAACTAAGTTCGATTCGAAGATATTAAAGAAAACTAGAAGTGATGGAGTTAAGGTTTCTCCAGCGTAACCTTTGTCTGCGATCCAACCCTCGTCATTTCCATCCCGTAAAAGAAACTCAAGGTCCGACATTAATTGGGCATCATAGGGCCAAGGGGTGGTTGTTGAAGGTATCACACGAAACGAAGGTACTTGCAGAGTCGTCGGCATCGCTGTCAAAGGTGGAACCTTTGGCGTGATCCAGAATAACGTAGAAATGAGGTTATACACCAGCAACTTCTCTACCAAAAATAGAAATCAATTAAATAGACACTGTTCCTTGAGCCACTTTATGCACTGGTGTTGAGAGTTTATTCGGACTAATGTTTAATACAAAAGAAACCTGACCCGGGGAAGGTGGATGAACCTTTCAATATAAGTTTAATTATTATCCGAACTTTATCATTATTATTTAAAATCATAATCGAATATTATTAAGCGTTCACTACCAATCAATAATTAAAAATCGTTATCAATTATTATTGAAAAAATCGTCATCAATTATTAACTAAAACCATTTTCAACTCTTAACTAAAATCATTATCAATGCTTATTTAAATATCCCTGTCAATTGTGAATCAAAAATCATTTCCCATTACTATTTGAAATTCATTCTCAGTCGCTATTTATAAATCATTATTAATTATTATTTAAAAAATCTCTGTTATCATTAAGTTTATCCTTACTGTTACTCATGGTATTTCGGTAGTATCATTACTCTTTCTGCTGGCCTCTTCATTTTTGTTAATCTCCATCATTAATTTCGTAATCGCGATTATATTTATCTAAAATTCACGTTACTGACTCACCACTAACATCGTCTTTTTCACCTTATTCATTACTAGGATTTAAAATCATTTTCATCATCGCTACTGATGTCATTTTTATCAATAATTATGAACATTAGTATTATTATAGTTATTCCGATGATTAAAATATGTAAATGTTAACATGGTTCCTTAAATTTCACTAATCTTATCGCCATTCCCGGCCATTGATGCATGTGCCGTTGTTGCCTGTATTAAAATGATTTTATGGACAGTGTTGTTATGATTTCTATTACTCAATACTCTGATGTTCGTCATTAATATTTTCCCAGCTGTCTTGCCATCGTCACCCTGGTTGGTATTTTCTACTAGCAATTCCTGATTTTGTTTACGTGTTGGGTAATCAATTAGGTAAACAAGCGTCCACTCGCTACCAGGGGATGATGGTCAAATCAAAACAAACATGTACTATTTAGTCGACCTCAAATCAAGAACCCGCATGACTATTATATCACCATGAAACTCATTATTTACATCACGTTGGTGCTGTGCCATGTCTCGCCCCATCTCGACTTCTCCATTTCCATTCTCCACGGCCGATAGGAGTACTTATGTCTTGTTTGTGATTCAAAATATGGATCAAGGTTATGTGACTTCACTATCAATTTCTCATTCATCACCACAGATTCACCCGTTTAAACAACACTATAGAAAAACTTTGGAAAAATAACAGAACTACCAATACTACGTGACTCAACATTTATTTAAGGAAATACAGTTATAACACTAATCACTACAGCATACAGGGGTAAATCCTCATAAATTTTTATAATACAAGAGACTTAAACAAAGGATTCAATAACAACTAGTCCTTTCGTTCAGTATCAACAACATAATTTTCACACATACTGCCACAAAGTCGACGGGGAAGCTTCGGCGACAATCTTGTCGCGATCGAAGAAATCTCTTCTCGCATTCTCTTCCCAATCAGTACTGGAAGATGGAACCACCCGAAACGGAGGCTGTGATAAAGCTGTTGTTTAAGTTGGCACTGATCGAGGTATCTGCATGGCTTCGGCGACCAATTTAGCTTCTCGCTCGGCATGGAGCAACTTCCGTCTTTTAGTCCGTTCGGCCCGTGTTGGTTGCCGACGCTTAGGGATCGTTTTTACCACCGGAGGAATCGGATTCAAGGTAACGATAGGCCTTGGGACCGCTTGGCTGACTCCAGTGATGCGAACGTCAGATATCGTGGGAGATGAGATGTCGTCCACGCAACTTTTACTGGACTCATCTCCATATTGATTTGGGTTCGCTGGCTGATCATTGCCCAAAATTACATTGTGTTCTTCCGAGATTGGTATAGAGGCTATCTTCTTTGTGATCGTTGCCTGCACGTAGACCTTGTGCAGGGCCTCAGACTGCTCCTTGACTAGCAGTCGCAACGAGCATCTCGATCAGACTATCGCGACAGTGCTCGGTTCGCGACAACTTCATCCACATTTCTTTCATTTGAGCGGGCGTGAAATATGCCCCTTCGAGATAGTCGTTCTTCTTCAGCGGTCCTATCTGGGTCTGCAGCGTTTTGATAATCGCGTTCTTATCGGCGCACATGGCCGAAGAAGAGTCGTAGGTGTTGGGGTTTTCGACATTTCTAAAGTAAGTCAGTGGTAATAGCAAATTTATGTAACGAAATTATAGGTAATGAAATTATATAATATCTGATTGCTCTTTATAATCGTCGATAATAGATAGAGAAAAGAAGACTAATTTCCCTCACATTCGCACCCGAGAGACCTCGCATTGTTAACGATATCAGCCTTAGGCTCCTTTTACCATAATAAAAGCATTATTTATCTGAGTTTATATTTTTATATGTTTGGATGAATTATGTGATTAGACCCTTCATAAATGTTTAAATAACGAATAAAATTTACCCTTGAAATTATTAAAATAAATTACCTAATTTAATCATTCAAATATTCAAATAAATTAGATAACTTCATCCTTCCTAAATTTTTCATCTAAAATTATATCGTCCAATCATTCTTAAAATTTCAAATAAATTACATCCATCAATCATTCAAAAAAATTCAAATAAAACTGTGTCGTTCCATTGCCCTTAAAGATATTCTAATAAAATTGTATCATTCAATCGCCGTTAAGAATATAAAAAATTTATATCATACAATCAAAAATTTGTGACATGAGCTACTGACAGTCACTCAGGTAGATTATGATGGCATTTGGTGGTTTGTGCCTTATCGCTTCGTTTCAACACTGGTATTACCTAATTGCCATGTGACATGGGTGTCTGCGGAGTCTAATCCAATGCAAATCAACACGTCTAATCATTGGAATTTATTGTCATACTCCGGATGTGTGTCGTCCATGATTGCGACTGCAGATAATACGATCTATTCTACAGTACATTTCGCGTTATTTACAGGGTCGTCTACGAATTTATCGATGGCATGTAAAAGTACTTCTGGTCGCGGCTGAGTTCTCAAGAATCTCGTGTAGGAGGAGCGTGTTCTTAACTTGGATCGATTATCGTTGGATAGAATTTCATTCGACAAGGAGTAAATCCGATGTGCAATAGGGAATTTCCAGATCAAACTAAATTTCAACTATGACTTTCTCTGAACTCATTTCGTGAAAATTTAACATTCGAATGCCATACATAGAGATGATGTCGAAAATTTGTGAACAAATGCATCGCGTATCCTGAAGTAAATTGATTATTGAATTTCCCGGTTTTCACCAAAACTCTATTCACGAAGCTATTTCCTATAGTCGACCTTGCATGATCAAAGCGCAAAAATTGTAATCTATCTTACCTAAATTTTTTGTAAAATTTTTATTTCAATGTCTTGCTTATATAGCTTATTGTGGAATTTGCGGACCACTCAGAATCGAGGTTCCGCAAAATTAATTAATTTAATTAAAATTTATATTTTGTAATTTTTCTTGTCTTTTAGGTTTTTCTTAAAATTGTATTAATTTTCTTTATAATTTTTTATATTAATTGCATATTTCTAGTGTCGTTTTCCTACTTTTATGTGTACTTGATGTTTTTGCTTCCTTTAATTTATTGTTTTAATTCTATGTTTTGTTTTTCCTCTCTTTTATTCAGTTAATATACTTATTTATATTTATTTTTTAATTTGTTTTTTGATTTTTGGTGGTATTTTTTGTCGTTTCCTATTGCCTCGTTGTGCCAGGATAAAAGTATGTGGATCAATCAGGATCAGTGTCAATAAATGTGATTAGGTTCAGGATCATTGTCGATAGATAAGAAAAACGCAAAGTCACAATTTAAGTCAAAGCATAAACACATTAAGTTCCGAGGGGGGGGATCAATCGGTTGCCGGATCGGGATCCAGACAGGTACTGCTTGTGGCACGTATTGGTGGCAGGTCAAGCTTGTGATTAGTTCCAATGGTGGGGGCCGGTCCTTGGGGTAGTTTCCATCTGCAGCTCGAGCGAGTAACAGGTCCCGGTGGCTGGTCCAGGAGGCGGTTTCCATGTGCCGGTGCCGGTTCGAGAGTGTGAGAGGTCCCGGTGACAGGTGGCCGATCCTGGAGGCAGTCTGGAGGTTCGGTTCCAGCGAGATGGTTCCGGTGGACGTGCGGATTGGCTCTAATATAAATTATGGGGCCTGGAATACCTTTCAAAGGGATAGGGCAAAAATATATACTACAATGATAAATAAGATATTGATTAATAATAGTAATAGCGAGTGATAATAATGAGCTATAGAAAAAATATATGAAAAATTATATATAAAAATAAATATATGTTGAGAGGTATAAGGATATGGTTATGGGGGGATGGGTTTCTCATTGCGATGAATCCTTGTAGGTATGTTCCCTATAGATGTTATAGCTGCTCTGAATCGCGGCGGTGCATGCCTTATTCGCGAGGCTCTTAATTTCAGACTTAGAAAGACCAATTTTCTTTAGGATTACATCGTTCAGCTTATCCCAAGAACCTAAGGTACCTAGTACAAGGGCAGAAAGAGAGGTCTTACATTTATGTAGATGTCCGATTTCAATGGCGATGTCCTTATATTTTTCGAAGTTTTTTGTCACGAGCATTGTTGAAGTTGGCAGCGGATTCATAGGGCACCTTGATGTCGAGGAGATGCAAGTTGCAGTTTCTGCTAGACTGAATGAGGAGGTCTGGTATAAGTTTCGATACCCCGTCCGGGGGCCTTTCTACGTCTACCATAAAGTTGAGGGACAGGAGAATATCAGATACGGTCTGTAGGACATTGGAGTGTTTATTGCGATGGGCGTTGAATTTTGCAGCACAGTGGTTGAAGATATGCGCCTGGGTTTTAGGGTGTGTGTGGCAGTGTCGACAAGTGGTTGACTTATTGGTCTTAAGTCGATGGAGAGAATAGTTTAGCTTAAGCAGGTTGTTCCTTGCTTTAATAAGAAAGAGGTATTGGGCATCGGACAGAGTGTCAGTTTGAATGAAAAAGCCACTGTGCTGCTTTCACTGATTGCTTTTGCAATGTAACCTTGGCATCTCATCCGGATCCATCTTTCAACATGGATCAGGCCAATTATGGAGTGGAGTTCTGAGGACGTGTCATGGATGTTCTCAGTGTCGAAGTAGGTGAGACGTTCGCCATATTTTACCTCTAGCTGCAGGTAGTTTTCAATGTATTTGATCTTCGCGGAGATATCGTATTTGAGGAGCAGCCTAGTGGACGATTTACAGAATTTTGAAAAGAAGGTAGGAAATTGTTTAGATGTTTCCCTATTCAGCCACGCCAGGGCAGCATTGAAGTTGCTTTGGCCCCTAGCCTGTGCGAGTTTAGAGGTGACAAGGTTACGGAAACTTAGATCGCAGGAGGTGAAGGATCTGATCATGAACGATGCTCTGGATATGGTATTCATCTATCGCCGAAGTGAGTCCCATCCCCCCAATTTTATAGAGGCATAAGTGAAATTGTTGTTTAATTGCATAATTTTATCCCCCATCGTGGTTCGCAAAAATGTCTTTAAGTTTTTGGTCATAGCCCAGGTATTGCGCGTCCCCTCTCCTAAGGCGTTTCGAGTCTAACGTCATTTGTCTGATTTCGCAGTTTCGGAAAGTGAAGATGAGGCGGGAGTGTATAAAGATCTTGTAGGACATTAACTTCTGTGCCGGGTGCAGGTAGGATTGGAAGATAAGTTTTGTGTTGTCAAAGCGTTGTCAAGTCTTTCCTCGATGTTGTGTTTATTTTTGTGCGCGAAGTCGACGCCGAGATAACGGTAGAAATTTGAGTCGTCGATAACTGGTAATCTTTCGCCATAGAGAGTGACGGGGGTGTGTGTCGAAAATGTTGAGCGAGAAGTAGCCAGATTTAGATGGTTTAAACCGAAGATTAACCTTTTGTGCCAGTCGCAGTCTCAGCTAGTGCAGCGGTAATGGAGGAGAAGGAGTCGGAGATAAAGACAATGTCATCAGCATATGCAATGATGCTTATATTTTGTCGTGAAGAAAGAAAAAGTGTTCGCGTAGTATAGTTCTTAAGATGAAGTCAATCGAAAGGCAGAAGAGGGTCATAGAGAGTGGGCAACCTCGCTTTACTCCTTTGACAATTGGCACCGAGGTGGACAATTCTTCTTCGCACTCGAAGATGGTGTTGACATTGGAATACATATCCATGATGTGGTTGATGGTTTGCTGATGAAGGCTCATGTGTGTCAGAGTGTGCCAGATAAGATCATGGGGTAAGGAGCCAAAAGCATCAGTGATATCGAGCCAAATGATATGGAGTTCCGTTTTATTGCGGACAGAGAAGTCTTTGATGAGGTGAAGAGTTAGGTTATGTTCGGCGCAGCCATCGGGGGTGCCAATGGCTTTTTGGTTAGTGGTAAGTAGGTGACTTTGCCTGATCCAGGACAAGATAGATGATTAAGGACAGAGAAGAAGATACGGTATGCAGTGTTCATGACAGAGATAGGGTGCCACGAGCTAGTCTCATGGCTCGTTTCATGTTTCCCTTGTTTGAGTATCAGTTTGGTCCGAAAAGTCTTCCAGCTGGGAGGATATATCGAGGTGGAAAGTACGTTATTACAGATAGCAAGAAGGGGTTCCATATTGGGGCATATCTTTTTCCAGTCGGATAAGGTGATCTTGTCGATGCCTGGTGCAGTGTTGTCCAGTGAGGCGATAGTGAAGCGAAGGTCATCAATGTCGAAACGGATAGAAGTGTTCTTTCAGGAAATGAAGGAAGTGATAGGTCAGTAAGGACGGATATTGATGTAAGTACAGCCCCCGAAGAGAAGAAGTATAATGGCCATAGTGGGCCTATGTAGAGGTAGGTCTGCTCCAATATTTTCCCAATCTCTTCCTTGGGTTTCATGCGGAATCTGGCCCGTTTAATGCAGAGAAGCTCATTATCTGATTTCAGCTTTTTGTGTGTGGCGTCTGCTGGTTTTATTGTCTTGTATCTGTCTGGGTTGATGTTGCCATTGATTCGTTCAATCTCGTTAAGGGCTGATTGGGTGTCTGTTTGATTTTGGGAGAGTTGTTCAATGAGGTTTATGAGGAATATGTGGTATTTTCTCATGTTATTAATAGGTAGCCTATTATGAATGAAAGTGGAAATAATCTGCCTCATATCTTTCAGCATGTGGCGTAGGTCAGGAGTGGGGATGGGAGTGTGTGAGGTAAGGCATTTCAGTATGTGGCATACGTATTGGGCAGATTCAAGTGGTGTTGAGCATCGTGGGTATTCAAGATTCGTTAGTGACAAGGTGACTTGGCTGACGATATTTTGGAGACTAAGAATAGTATCTAATAGGTTGATGGCAATATCGTGACGTAGTAAGAGGCTGTCTTCACTCATTGGGTCTATGATCACTGCCAGCTGGCGGTGTTTATCCAGGAAGAAGAAGAGCCAGCTGTTCCTGCCATTGGCCATTGGAATGATAATCTCGTTCCAGTCTGAGAAGTCTTTGAAGGGGAAGTGGGCGAATAAAGTTTTGTAATTGCGTTGAATAAGCGCGTTGCCGATGAAGGGATCTACAAATATGGTTGATTTTCTCATTGCATATTTGAAGAGATAAGCTTTAATTGCGTGCTGTGACCATCATGCCGATTCCTGGTCAATGTTATTGCTGAAGAGGATAATGTCGGGAAGGGGTAGCTCAATAATTTCACTAGGTGAGTATCGAAGCTGTTCTTCTCCGGTAAACATGATTTGACTTATTGCATCAAAGGAAGGGGTGTGTGCATCAATTTGGGCTGAGGTGGAGTCTGCAGTGGTCGTGGGAGCTGTGGGGTGGTGCTGGTCGACATGAGATTGGTCGCGCAGCGTCCATGCCATACTTGTCTGAGCTCAGTTTTGTGAGATTGTGCGCAATTTTTAGTAGAGCATTTTCCAATTTATCGATTCTGTTATTGATATTACGCTTATATTTAGAGTATGATCTGTAGTTACGGGCGTTTTTCGACTTGTGATGGAGTTTCTTTATTTGTTGAGGGTTCTTAGTGAAAATAGAGCCATCGGAAGAGTCTGAGTCTGAGATGTGCCGCAGTATGTCAGTGCCAGAGAAAAGGTGGTCTGAGCCATCAAAATTGTGTTCGGGTTGGTGGAATTGGGGCGGGGCGTTATTGCTTGTCCTTTCAGTTGATGACGAAAGTATGCTAACTGTGGCTTGGGTATGTATCATTTGATTGTTAAGAAGAAGTTGGCGACGGTCACTTTGCGTGTATTCAGGCTGATGGAATTGCTGAGATGTATTGTTTTCATTGATGATGCCAGAGTTCTCGGAAGAGGCTTGTGTGCAGGAGGGGCTCTGTGAAGGTTTAGCTTGTGGTGGCAGTTGCTTGTTGTCGATTGTACCTGTGTTGGAAGATGGAATTGGCGTATGTATGGGGTTTTGAACATTTAGGGGTAAGATTATGTCTTTGGTTGCGTTAGTCGTATTGGTTGGTGGAAGAAGAGTTGTTGAAAGAGCTGATGGAAGAGCCAAAGTGTCGCTGCGCGATATCAAAGAAGCACTGTCAAGGGAAACGGGTACAGGGGCCGGTCTGTTCATGGAGATAGCGGTGTTGATATCTCGAACGCGTTTTATGTGATTTGGGTTTGCCTTGAACTTGTTCTAATAATGTTTGTTGATTTTCTCATTTCGCGACGGAATTGTAAATTTGAAAAATGCTGGTGCAGTGGTTTATCAATTGTGCCTGCAGTGGTTACGTGAGGTGAGGTGGGATGATTGCCTAGACAAGGAGAAGGAATAAGTACAGTTTTGGTATAATCATCTATCTTGAGATTAAAGTATTGGTCACTGTCTGAATTCGCGAATCGGCCGCAGGCCGTTGAGCTTCGTATTTTTATCAATCCTTTGCCCTCCGAAAATTTTTTCGGTCATGTTCATTTTTTAAAAATTTTTGTGGGTTTTAATTCTATTTTAAACAAATCTAGATTTTTTTCACAAAAAAATATTTAAAGTGTTTTCAATATTATTTTTAAACATTTCTAAATTTTCTAAAAATTTTTCCACGTTGGAATTTTCAATAACATTTTTACAATCTAAATTTTTATTATTTGCATTAAAATTATAATTCAAATCACCATCCTTTGTATTATAACTTATATTAAAATTTTCACAATCCAAATTATTTATATTCTTTTTATTTGTAGTATTATTAAATTTTTCAATATATTCTATATTATCTGCATAAAAATTATGATTTAAATTATTATCTTTTGTATTATAACTCAGATTAGATTTATAATATTTATTAACATTATTTATATTAAGGTTAACATGATTTAAATTATCATTTTGTTTAAGATTATGATTTGAATTATAATTACAATTTAACTTTTGTTTTCTTATGCCAGTGTTTGGCTTTCTTTTTAATTTATAAAAATTAGTATTTTCAACACTTTGGTTATATTGATCATAATTCATTGTGGCGAAACCCTTGGTAATTTTTATCTGTTAATTTCACAGAGGGGTCAAAATCACTTCGGTCTTTGTAATTCGAGTGGTCGATATTATTATAGTGGTTGTAATGTAGACTTGAATATTTTTGACCAATATTAGTTATATCATTAGATGGCCTTGATTTGATCATATCAGCTTATGTCGCCTTCGGAGAATTAGATTTGGTGTCTTCATAAATCGGGTCTCTAGTTTGTGCGCGTGAACAGTTTGGGTCCCTGTCTAGATCACATTCATAAATAGAAGCAGTGCTTAGTTTATTGGTGGAAAGTTTGTTATCATAAGAGTTGGCATGTTTTCGCATATAAGCATTAAAAGGCATAGTATTAATGGATCTATTATTTTTTCTGTCATTAGATTGATCAATTAAATTACCATGCATATCGATCTTTCGATCACGATTTTTTTGCAAGGTTCCATCTGTCCATACATGTACCAATTCGATCTGTGACAGCCTTCTCATTTGCATTTTCGTTTGGGGGGTTTCTTTTCAACAATACACTTTCGATGTATCTGCTTGTCTTCGAGTTCGGCCATCCGACAAACTCACGAATTCTGTTCGAGCTCCTGCAAGCCTGTGCATAGTCGAGATCCTTATCTGTGGAGAATAGCATTCCATATATACATTCCAAATCGGAACGTATCAATTTAGGCTTACGGTTTTGGATTAATATACTAAACAGAATTCCGGATCTCCTATCCATTTCGGATGATCTTTTTATCGTCCCTCGGGTGATGCCGTCAATATAAATGGCCGTCGAGGAAGATGGTTGCCACAACTGGGACCTGAGCCTGCTCCAGCTGCATCGTAAGTCATCATCAGGTTTCACTCCGGGTCCTATATCAACAAATTTCGTTAATTTATTGATATCATTAAGGCATATTTCTGCCGAGTGCTGACGAATGTTATATGAAGTTGAAATTTTTTCGATCATGTTCATTTTTTCTCTGCATTTATGAGGTAGTCAGTTGAAAAAATATCTTGGTCAATGTTCAATGTAAGATACTCAGATGTTCAGTGGCAAGCTTGCACCGGTGGTGCTCACACCGTTACTTATGATTATACTTGACGCTATCTGCTGATTTAGAATTACGAATTAACCCTAATTAACTGGGGATAGGCACCTGTATCAGAGATACAGTGGTCTACTGATTATTTATGTTTGTCTAATCTAATGATCTAAATATGTGAACATGGATTTTATTGTTTTTGAAAAAATTAATGGATGTTCGTTATTACATCATCGGTGACTTACGAGCCATTTCTTTCGATGCTGACGAATAATATTAACATCATACATGTAGTGTTGAGATTATTACATATGATATTGCCTACCTCGATCGGTGCATGTCCTACTTTGGTCTAGAATCCTGATTTTCGCAGATCGTGCCGCTTGCATAATTTATACAAGAGAAACGTGGAAAAAATATAGAATGGACGTCTGGTTGGAGAAAATAAAGAAAGTTAGGTGGACATCCTCAATCATTGCGTTTACTTCAACATCTATGACTTTATGTACATAAAATTGTTATTCATTGTAATCGTACCGATAACTCTTAACGGCGACAGATTGATGGGGAAACCCTCGCGTATCGACCCGTTCAAATCCGCGATAACACTGAAATGCCAGCCGAATTTCTGATCCGAGGAACAACCAATGTCCCTCAAGTGGTGGTCTTTTGGATACCAGCGCCATCAATTTATTATTACTTCATGAATAAATAAATCATTTAGTTATTATAACTCCATAAAATTGTGAGCATAATTCATTTCTATTCGGTATATAAAATTATTTATCATTATCATTTCGTAAATAAATAAAATAAATTAATTTGTGACTTCAACAAAAATTGTGAGAATGATGTATTACCATTTAACATTTAAATATTGTTTATCATTTCTGTTTAAGGAAGAGCGAAAAGGGAACCATTTCATGAAGGAAGTTATTTAATATCAATACTACAGTACATATTTAAATAGACAATATAACAAGTAAACATAAAAATTACTGAATGTAAATCAATTGTCTCCAAATGGGTTCTTCAAAATTAGTCCGCGAATCAATTTAATAGTTTCTGAGTTTCCGAGTGATTTGTTTGGCTGTTGACTAGTCCTACCCAATGTTTAGTTAAAATGAACATTATAAGTTGCTTTCTCACCTAATGTTTATTTAAAATGAACATTAGTATTTTACATTTTGTGCGGTCTTTATATAGCTATTCCTATAAGATTTGGACCAATCAGAGTAAATCGGCTACTTTTTAATGGTTTTATTTTGTGTTTTTATGTCTATTTGCTTCTTTTTTGGGTTTTCTGATTTATTTTTTATGTATTAGTTTAATTTTTCTCATTCTAAATTTATTGGTGTTCTTTCTCTTATTTCGCTAACGTTTTCTTGAGATTGTTGATGTTTTAATTCGTTTATTTCTTTATATTTACTTTTATTTTTGTCTTTTCTTATTTTTTTTTTATTTTCTTAATTTCACCTTATTTTTGATATTTGTTGTATTTTTTGGTTATTCTTTTCCTCTTTTATTTTATATTGCTAATTAGATTATTGCTTGTTTTTAGTCCAGCAATTAGTACAAAAGTAAAAAGAATTTCGAAATCGGGAAAATAGAAAAACAACAATATTCTTATCTCGACATCTTGTCAGAGATAAGGGAAACAAAAAAAAATAGTCCAGAGTCACTTTCACTGGTCTGTAAATCTAAAACAGATGTATTCATCCGAATAATGCCCATTAGTTTTTCTTTTTTTATTACATATTGCATCCTTTGTATTGCCACTTGTAATACTACTGAGACTTGTCTTTGCTTAGTATCTGAAATTAACTTTTAAGGAAAAATAAATAAATTACAATAAAAATACATATTTCAAACACAATCATATACATTGTCATTGGAATTGAACCTTCTTTAAAATACAATGATAAAAATAACCTCTAAAAATTATCATAATTTACTTACTTTAACGTAAAATTACTTTAAATAATTTAATTTGAGTTATAATTTTTATATACTTTAACATTATTTGCATTGAAAAGTAAAACTTCCTATAAATTTATCACTTATTATGATAAAAATAAAAAAAGTTGAAATCCCTTAATTTTAAGGAAAAATCTTTTAATATTTTATCATCCTTGATAATAATACCCAAACAATCACCTGTGGAAACCTATAATTTATTGAAATATTCTTGAAATTTAATTACATCCACTTGTTAAAAAATTACTTTTAAATAAAAGAAATACAAGTAAAAACCAATATTTCAAATACAAATTTATTATAAAAACACCATAAATCTTCTTTATCATACAAAAATTATTTGTAAAAGCTAAAAATAATCATAATTAAAAATTAATTTATAATAAAAATACAAATTTTAATACTTTAATATTCTTGGCATTGAAAAGTAAAATTCCCTTTAGATTTATCATGAATTATGTTAAAAATAAACTATTAAAGTTGAAATTAACTATTCCAAATAACTATCCCTGACCCAAGAAAAATTATTTTAAATAATTGACAATTTTTTTAATACTTGAAATATATTCTTGGTATTGAAATATAAAACATACCAAAACAATCACCTATGAAAAACCTCGGAGTGAGACATTTCAGTCCCGCCGTTTCAGTTCCACCGATTCAGGATAATAATATTCATGATAATTCTGGAGATTTATTTACATACAAAAATGAAAAACCAAATAATCCAATAATAAATCTTGCAGCTATTAGATCGAAACAATATGCAATGGAATTAGTGTCTGGTGAAGAAAATAAAAATAAAGGAATCAAAAATTTCACAAGCAAAAAGATCACATTTAAAGATTTTGAAAATTGTCTAAGTTTAAATTCTGAAAAAAAAGTTGATGTGATTCATAATATAAAATCAAATAAACATAATGTATATTTAGAAGAATCTTGCAAGACTAGAGGTGCTGCCTTTTTATGATTTTGAAAAGCTCGGGCTTTCGAGCTTTTTCTATTCAAAACTCGAGCTACTCGACCCGAACGAGCTTTTCGAGACATCAATTAAAAAACCTCAACATACTTTTGAATTTTTTTATTTTAATAAAAAACCAGTTCCTTTTTTATTTTATAAATACATGTTAAGTACGTACGTTCAAATATATGTATATAAATTTAAATACATTGGAATGGAAATTGGAAATGAATTAATTTTTAAGGAAATAACTATTGAGAAAGCAGATTGCATCAATGCTGCGATCGCTTAAGCTTTGCCTTTTAACCGTTACAACATTTCCAGCCAAAGAAAATACTCGTCACTTTCGGTTGATGTCGGTTGGATGCTTTTTAACGATTCCAGCATTTTTCTTAAATTGGATGAAATAATACCCGTTACCTCTTATATGTTCACTTCCTTCCCAATTGACTTGTTAACAGTATCTTCATTTATTGGCATTGATTGAAGGCAGCTATTGATGTTATTTTGCAAAATATCCTTAAGATTACTTATTTCAGTTGCGTCGTTTTCAATTAACTCCAATGATGAATCCTCTTCGACGGTAGACTCAGTTGGTTTAGAATCCAGAATTTTTGCGGCATATTCTTTTGTAGTTTTAATGATTTCATTTTTAGTTGACATTTTAAAAAAATCATCTCTTGAATTTAAGCTTCCACCAGATTTTATAGTTTGTGGGTTTTGTAGAAATTTTATTACCAAAACTGTAAACTTAAAATTTAATCGAAATTATTCTTTTCTACATAAAATATTTGCACTGCACAAACAAATAAGACGCGAATCATTTAAAAAACAAATTATAATGATTTATGAGTGTTTTCTTTTGTTTTTTAATGTGAGGAAAATGTAAATAAAAAATCTTATTATAGTAGCCATAGAGCAATTTTTGTATTGTTTCCATAGGAACATATTGTTGAGGTCCGTAAATTAAAATAAATTTAAATGAAAATTAGGTTAATAATTTAAATAAAAAGTAAGTGAAGAAAAAAGACAAATAAAAGTGGGATCATGCACAGAATCGATAGTAAAGGAAAGTGTGATGGAAGCAGTATTAGAAAATGCCAAAAGCAATTACGAAAGGCAAGAATCCGGAAATCCGAGAAAAATCAATAAATGTTAAAATCATCGAAATCGAGCTAATGGGAAACCCGAGCCAATGGAGAACCCGAAAGATGAAGGAACCTCGAGCTGGGTAAACGAGAAGGAAAGTAAACAGAAGGAAGATTTGGGCCCATTAGCTTGACACAATGATTAATTGGAAAAGAGCAAGGAGAAGATAGTGCGTGTAGAAAGGTCGGTAGGGATATTAATTATCTTGGTTCGTTGGACCATTATGGGCGACAGCCGAATCAGATACGTGGAAGCAAATGTCAAGTGAAAGATTGGCTCGGCAATAACCATTTGTCATCCTGATTTCGAGGAGTATATAAGGAAAGGGAAAATCAGAGCAAATCGGCATTTTGCCTCAGCTACAGTTAGAAGAAACCGAGTTAAGAATAGGTAAAACGAATTAAGGAGATTAGGGAAAAGAAGACATTGAATAGGAATACGGAAAGGTGAAAAAGAATCAAATCAAACAGAAAAAGAGGAAAACGTGGGTCAAGAGAATCTAAAGAAATAAAAGGTGAATATTATCTATTTACAAAGCATCAACGCCGAGCCGAGAATCGGTCAAACGTAACTTTGATCATTAATTGTAAAGTGGTGAGAAAAGATTGTGAATTTTGTTATTTAAATATACGTTGGGTCGTTATTGTTTTGATTTAAAGGACACGAGGAGTCAGAGGGAACCGACTTAAATTAACCAAAAACCCAACATATATTCTGGTGAGTCCGACGTGATTGAAAGTCGGAGGAAAATTATTGAAAGTAGTGAAAACATTTTTTTTGGAAAATAAAACCGACGTGATCGAAAGTCGGTAGAGAATTATTGAAAGTTATTGCAAAAATATTTGGAAAAAGAGTACAGACGTGATTGAAAGTCGGCTGAGAATTATTGAAAGTAGTGGAAAATTTTTGGAAAATAGTGCTGACGAGATAGATATTAAAGGCTATTATTGGAAGATTTCAAATAAGTTGAAAAGTAATTTTAAATTATTGTTTAACGTTTGAAGTTTAGCTCAAAGTGAACCGATACAACCTCAGAAGTCAAAAACAAGTCCAAATGGCAAATGATAATGCTGTTATGCCTCAATAGAAAGATGATTGATTTCGCAAGTTGCTAAAAATTACCCGTCAATCAATATGTAGGAGATCCTGTTGAATTCGCAGATTTCATGGGAGATTATTATATGTATGCCTCAGCATACGGATGGACACAAGCCATTATGGTTCAGAGATTCCAACTCTATCTGAAGGGTGCGCCAAGAGAAGCCTGGCAGTAAGTCGACAAACGGAACGTTGGCAATGATTGGACCAAATTGAAGGATGCAATGGCACTGAAACTGGTTTGTGGAGATATCAAAAGAATTATGCGACAGAAATTCTATAAACGAGTTCAAGGTTCAGAGGAATCGGTGAGTGAGTTTGCTTATCATCTGACCACTTTAGCAGATAAAGCCTTTGAAGTCAAACCAGATCAAGCAGATATGGCCAAGCAGATTAAAGAGCTGTTAGAAGATCAGTTTATAACCGGAGTCCACTCCGAAATCAAAAAGGCCCTATGTTATGTGGATTTTTCTAATTTCGATGAGCTCGTGAAGAAAGCCATGAACATCGAGCTGAATTTAAAAAGTGCGAAAAGATCAGATGCTTTTGGAGTTAATGTAGAGAGACGTGAGCGGTCAATTACTCCTGTGAGAGCACCATGGGATGAAAAGAAAATAAACCAAATCAGTAGTCCAATTTTGAGACCAAATAATAGATTTCAAGCCAGGGGTACAATCAAATAGAAAGGTAAATAATCATCAGTGCGAACATTGTGAAAAGTCCGGACACTACTCAAATCAATGTTGGTTCAAATATGGGAAAAATCCCAGCCCCAACAAGAGATTCACAGAAAACAAAAGGATCAGCAGTGATGTCGAATGCTATCGATGTGGAAAGAAAGGCCATATTAGCAGAAACTGTTTCACTAGATCAAGATCATCGTCAACGTCACCTTCACCACAAAGGGACAAAGTGAATACCAATGGACAAATACAATGCTATTCGTGCAAGGGATACGGTCACTTGGCGCGATCATACCCAAGGAACTCAGAAAGATTCAGCAAACCTATATTAAAGAAATCGATTAGATTCCAAGAAAATATGCCAAATACCAGTAATATGACATATGCGCAGAGAAAGGAATTTCAAGACAAAATGGAAAAGGAATTTCGAGAAATGCGACAGAAGTTGAACAAATTAGTGGCAAAATTTGAATCAGGCGAGAAACTGAATATCATATGATAATTGGAACCGTGTCAGAAGGTGAGGAAAAACCCGCTAGGAAAGTGAGAAAGATCGCATCAGATGAGAATCCGACTGCATTGTTAGCCCGAATTGAAAGATGGCTTGCGAGAATGGAAACTGAAAACTCCCAGTTGAAACGATGGATCGCGGAACTCAGTTTGATGTCACTAACTCAAAGTGAACTAAAGAGAGCAATAAATTTATGTGCAAAGCTATTCAAAGGAAACAGAGACGATGAGAAACTTAAGCAAATGCAGAAGTTTGGCAAGGCTATACGGTCAACAAAGGATTTAGCTGATATATTAGTGGAAACGACGGGACTTGACAATGTGAAGTGCCAATTTAGTGTAAATGCCTATGGACAAATTGGAGAGATAAAGGAGCATATGCTGCGTCAATACAGTGGATGGCAAGTGCAATTAAAATTTGAGAATCGATGTCTGTAAGACGAGGAGTACTTGGTAGATTGCGGATTGATACCAGGCTGGAAAAATAATGTAAATGTCGTTAATGCTGTTAATACTTTGAATTCAGGTAGACAGAATTGGGAAAAGATTCTAGCAGATTTACAAGATACCCTGTATGCATGGAATAAAGATAAAATTAATGCGAGTATCGACTTCATAATGAGCATTGAAATGGATCGAGACATGAAAGAAGGGTTGTTTGAATGCATCGTGTCGTATACGATTAAACCGACAAGTTATCAGGCAAAGTTAAAAGAGGTAATCCGAAAACTAGGACATGATTATGAGGTGGCAGACAATAGTGCGAAGTCTTTGATAGTAGCGTTGAATATTGCGGATCAAAGGATTGAATATTATCAGGAGCACTGAAGTGTAAAAGCAAAGAAAATACGGCAAAAAGCAGGGGAGATATTAGGTAATGAAGGAATTATCGTGTTGACGTTCAAAGGACGAGAATTAGATGATGACGAATATTTGTTGAATTACGGATGTAACCCAAATTGTATTAACAATGTATACGCAACAAAGCAAAGTGATGAAATGGAAAGAGATGCAGTAATAATACAGTTTTGGCTTCCGTATGAGGAAACGGATAATGATAATGTAGAGATTAAAACTGAAGTTGTAGATGACCCAGGAGAAATTGATCAAGAAATTAATGAATTGCAGAGATTAGAAACAATGGAAATGGGGAAATGGGATCGGAAAATGAAGCTAAAAGGGATATCGAGGAAATGAGCACCGATAACAGGGTATTACCAAGTATAAATGAAACGAAAATTGAAGAGAACTTCGTTGAAACGGAAAATGACATTGCACGTCGGAAACGACAAAATGATGCGGAAACTGAATCGTTGAGTTTAGATGAATCAAGCGAAACTGAGCGAATATTAAAAAGTTTAGTTACGGAATTGTACGTGTTAGATGAAACTGAAACAAAAAGAGATGATACTTCGGAGAAGGAGAAAAGAGTTGTAAAGAGATTGGCAACGGAATTAAAAAGGAGATCCGGCGAAAATTAAAAAAAATTATGAAGAAAAGGAATTTTGTGAGGAAGCAGTAATTGAGGGCCTAACACGAACCGCGTTGGATCGAGATGTAATATTGACAGTGCTAGCCTATATAATATTGGAGATTGGTATTTATGGTTGTTTGGAAACTGACAATTCAAAATCATTAATAAAGAAAGCCACTGAAATGACGAATAAATATTTTATGAAGTGGATTGCAAACAATGGCGGATGGGAAAATTTGATGCAAAAGAAAGAGAGCCCAAAAACAGAGGCAGTAAAGAAAAAGGGAAAACTCGCATTTCCATGGTTGATGATCTCTATTATTATGTTATTGGGAATAATAAACACGACGAATTCATTGGTGGCATACGACTGCTCCCAAACCGAAATGGGAAGAGCATATTCGTTGGTAAACGTAGCAGAGTGTTCAGATGCATACTCAGTAAAATTTAAAGTGTCGTATTCAGTAAAATATCATGTATATCAAGAATCTGGGTTTCGACGAGCAAAGGTGAGAGAGTGTACATTTAAACAAACTACTTTTGTATTTTATTGTGGAAAATGGAGCCACTCGTCATTGCGAAAATGCAATCGATACCTAGACCGATAGAACTAATTCCAGAGAATTGCCTGGCAGCCTTTCAAACGGGACAGCTGAAAATCAATGCAGATATTAAATTGCAAGCAAAGTTAAACCACAAAATCCGTGAGACTGTAACCGTGCGAGGGATAATAAAGTCGAATGGTGATTGCCAAGGAGAGCCATACAAAGTAGACGATGCTATAATTGACCAAGCCGTTGTTGTGGAAGAGTACATGTCAGAACTAAGAGAATTTGATGGATCATTTGATGATGATACGGGTAAACTACAGACACATCCATTCTACAACATGAAACAATCTAGCTGTCAGACAGGAGAATCAATCTTGGTGTACGATGTCGATACAAAAAGGTGCAATTTAGCGCAATTGAAGTCAATGAGTTTTAAAGAAATAACGGGAGAGCAGATCACCGAAAAGCCTGAGAAGATAAGAATGGATCCAGTAACGAGTACAACAACAAGAATCACACCTCTACGGATGAAGGATACTCCAACAGTGTTAATGTCAACCTCAACATAAGATGGGATGCGATTCCTGAGAAAAGAAACTAAAACAAAGTGTGGACAAAATGTCTATGAGACAAATTATAAAGGTATATATGTATCTCAGAAGGTGATTACAGAGGCTCAAACAAACATAGATGCCGGAGATATTAAGTTGACAAATTACTTTAATAACAAAATAGATTTTTTGTTTCACTTTGGTCAAAATACCGTTGAAAATGTGTACCGAGAAAATTATTTAAAAGTGCCGATTGATTAAAAAAAAATAAAATAATAAATAAATACACATACCTGGTAATCGATTAAAAATAAAATGTTTGAGAATATATAGGGAAAGAAATTGAATCGCAGTTACCTGAGGTGTCCTGAATAAATAAATGAAATAATTGTTATTTGTTTTCAAAAATATATAATTCATGAGTCGGTAGTAGTAATGGTAAGCAATCATCAGTACCCATAAACAGTTTGGTACATTGGAACATCTGCTCCTTCTTGCCCTCCTTCCAAAGTCCGTGTCGAGATGATTTAAGGTATTAATCATGAGACTTGGATAATATAATATATCTAAAAATTGCATTCTTTTATACACCAAATTGAAAAAAATAAAATAGATAATATAATTATTTAATATATCTAAAAATTGCATTCTTTTATACTCCAAATTGAAAAAAATAAAATAAAATCACAAGAACTGATCATTTAAACTCGAAATCTTGATTTTGAGGTGGAAACACACAAACTCAAGTAGAGAATGAATTTGTGCTCGAAAATTGAGCATACATGCTGCACGCTGAATGAGCATTGGAGTAGAGAAGAAAATGAATTTCTGCTCTAAAATTGACTGCTAGTCAGTCGTTTGTTCTCTGTCCAAACAGATGTATTCCTGGGAATAGCAACATCGACTGGCGTACGCACAAGAGTCGGGGGAAGTCAGTCATTGGCGATTTGTATCGCTATTTGATGGAGCATTCCCTATGATGTGTTTTATCTAGCCTCCCAATTAATGGCAAATCTCATTTTGACATATCAAATAAAAAAAATGAGGGAAATAGAGATAAAACCGGCTCGAATCTTTGATAGAGCAATTAGATATGTCAGAGACATAAATAACGGTCATTCTGAAGATTAATAATTATACGGATTTTATAAACTGAATATTAATATCAAATTTAAAATAAGATTCTAAAAATCAAGGAAAAGAGCAGTAGATCAACAGTAGACTTAACCACAACAAAATGAATAATACCATACCAATATTAACAATTAACTTCCATTTAAAAATAACATTATCTAAATAAAAAAATAAATTAACTAAATAACATTAACTAAAATTAACTTTAATTTAAAATAACATTAGCTAAATAACAAAATAAATTAACTAAATAACATTAACTAAAATTAACTTCCATTTAAAATAACATTAGACCTAACAAAATTATATTACACAAAACAAAAATCAAATTTACCTCACCGCGATGGCATGGAATCGAAAATTGAGAGCATATGTTCATTGCCAGTAAATGAATTGTTGTATAACCAGTTGAGCGAGACCCTTTTTTTAAATGAAATTTCACTCAGTATTTATACTGATTGAATTATACGCCTCCGCATTCTCTGCTGTTATATCCAATTAGAATGCGAGGCAATTCTGATTAATTTTTGCATGCATGCATGAATGTGTGCAATTATTATTTTTTAATTTAATTAATTTAATTAATCAAAATTCTAATTTTTATTAACTTTTAAGATTTATTTTTATAAATTCTATAATTTAAATAGTTTTTTGCTAATTTTAATTTAGTTTTACAAGTTTTATAATTTAAATAAGTTCAGTTAATTTTACTTTAGTTTCATTAATTTAAACAATTTGGTTTTATAAGTTTTATAATTTAAATAATTTTGTTGGTTTTATTTTTAGTTTTCATTAACCAATTTAGTTTTTATAAATTTTATGGTTTATCTAGTTTTACTACTTTTATTCTACTTTTTATTATTTTACCAGTTTACTAGATAATTTATTTTAAATTTTAAATTTATTTATTTAGAAATTTTTCATATTATTAATTAATTTATTACCCATTATTTTATTTATTATTATTTTATTTCTTAGTTGTTAGCTATTCCGAATGTGATGTTTCTCCTAATTGTGTTAGTGATTGCGACCTTTATTTTCGTTCCTCTATTTTATCACCCGGGTCTTATTTATCATCAATGTGTTATGTACTTTAATTTGTATTGATTGGTGTTTTAATTTAACTTGGTGCGATTTTTATGTTATGTATTTTTGATTCATTAAAACAAGCTCTCGATTCTCGGTTCTAGCCCAACATAATTAATATAATTTGCAATGAAAATATATTCATTAACATTCAAAATTCTCTCTTTCAAGATGCCTTTGAAGGAGTTGAATATTAAAATGGAGAATATATAGCACTCAAATTTCTCTGGGATTTTAATAAATCCCTAGTTTTATTGACTTTGAATATGAATTTTTAATAGTAGAATGGATATTTTTAAATATAGAAAAATAATGTGTATTTTTTAAATGTTGGAGATGTGTGTATGTTAGTTAAAATGTTATGACTGAATTTGAACAAAATAATGATGCCATTTTGTAGAGAATTAAATTCTACTTCTACATTGTTTGAGTAAAAATATCTCAAGTTGTTTAATATGATGTGTGTATTCAAAAATTGTGTACTAAAAATGAAATTTTTAAATTTTCATTAAGTGAGACTCATTAAATGGAAAATTTAATTTCAAGCAAGTCTTTGAAGTTTTTATAAAAAATTAAAGTTGATTACGCAATTATAGAATTAAAAAAACAAAATATTCAAATTCATGTAATCATTGATTAACATACAAAATTATAAATTTTACGAAATCATCAATTAAAACAAAAATAAATATTATTTAATCTCTTATTTAAAAAAATTTATGTGGGATCTCTAAAAAGATTATGAATGGGGAGTTTTCCGAAAGAAATTTTTGGTGGTCCTCAAAAATAAGTATCCACCCCTATTCTCTTAAAAATAAATTTGTGAGTCGAGGATTCCTATATGATATGGAGTGCATATTATTATTATTATCTACTCTATCAAAATATAAAAATCGTGTATAACTCAAATCCAGAAATAACATTTTTTATTCATATAACAATTATTCATAACATTTATTCACATATATATACACAAATAATATATTGTGAAACTGTAATATTTTTTATCGGGTATCATTGTTATTTTTCTATTAAATAAAATTTTAGAATCAGTGTCGCCATATTTATTTTTATAAGAGACACTTGTGTTCTAATCCTTTCAACAATATTTATTATGTATATGAGTGATCGTGTGTATAAGCATGTATATATTAATCTATAGAGCAATATGACTACATTAAAACAATATATCACACTGTGTTGGATAAACATACATACTTACTCACATACCTAGAGAATTATATAGTTGAATTACTATTATTATAACAATGATCTGAAACTTCTCATAACGCTGATAAAAAATTATATAAAAAGAAAAGAAAATTTTTATCAACATACAAAAATTTATTTAATTTTTAAATCAATCCAAAAAATTTTTTGTACCATTTACTTTAAATTATAAATTTAGAGTAATAAATTTAATTCCTTACTAATTTATAAAGTTAAATTATGATATAAACCTTATGTTATAAATAATGAATAAGTTAAAAGTTGATTAATAATGACGATTAAAAATTCATTTGTTTAATTGATTCAGTTATTTAGCTTTATAAATTTAAATAAAAATCTAGACGATATTTTAAAATTTATCTTTTAGTAGAAAACTATTTTAATTATTAAACATGTGTGAAAGAAATTTGTTTGACTCTTTTAATAAACGTGAAAATTGTTTTCCTATCAAACCTGAATCAAATTATTCTGTTATAGACCTTACTGAAAATTACAGTCCTTTATATAGTGATAGTGAATTTAATATTCTGCTAAAAGAAGAATTGCAGTCAATTGATATATTCTCAGATTATGAATATGAGGGTCTTAAACAGTTTAGAGATGAGAATAGTTTAGATTCAGAATCTGAGGCTAATTTTGAAAGTGTTTTTTCAGAAAACGAAATAATTGATGAAAATAAAATCAAAGATGAAATCAGTAATTATAATTCCCCAAACAAACTGTATACATTTAGAAAACTGGAAACTAAATTGCCTTGTTTACTAATCGATAAAATGGAATCCAGCAGCGAATCTGAAATAGTAGAAGTGTCAGAAAATGACCCTAAACCTCCAATACAAATAGAAATAGATGCAGGATTGCCGGATTTGAAGAAATCTGAGATCATAACTAAACAAGATCTTGTAAGGCTGACATTTAAAAAATCCAAACCCTTTGTGAAAGATGTTTCTTTTCGAGTGAACTCGAAGCGTAAGCAAACAACCGAACTAATGCCGAATAGTATAGAATCCGTTACAAAGGTGTGGTTTGTCAATTGATTAGGTATACGTCAATATGATGTGTATTGATTTTAGAACGTTAACGAGAATATTCAAACGATCAGGGCGATCAATAAATCCCAAGATAGAACATTATTCGGTAAGTTCAATGTAAATTAGTAAATTCAAACGTGACTTGATTTCCTTAATTCGGATATAAGTTTCTCAATTTTCTTAGTATATATTTATTAGGCTAAGGAATACAGTAGAGTTTCTTTTATCAGGAATTGTAGGGTAAATAAGTGATCCAGGAAATCTCCAAGGAAAATCGAAATCTATAAATATCCATTTATTTAAAGTGACTGCGAAACGTTTCGCCTGTAATCAACTGATGAGTCTTGAAATTTCACAATTTAGCCAGTTTTATTTTCTAGTTAACCATCCTACTTAATTGAACGTACGTGATAAGGCCTCTATAATATCGCCGGAACGCAACAAGCCGTATCCCGTACGTTCAGGTACAAAAAACTGTTTGATAAAATATTATTACAAAAATTATTCGTTGACATCTAATGTTGAGAGCACCTGACTTGCCAAAGATAAAAAAGGTCTATGAGGATATTGTGTAAAAATTTGTCAGCTATATTGTAAAAAAGTATTGTTATTGCTAAATATATTGAAAAATGCCCCTATGTTTTTACCATTTTTTTGAATCATAACCCAAAGGTTATTAATCTATCACAATTTATCCACGTCGATATATATGGATAATTGATTTAATTTTCGAGAAATTCTACATTTCACATTGGAGGAACCTGGTTTTTTATTTGGAATATATTTTTATAAATAATTTCGCTATCGAGAAATCAATTGAAAATATTTATCTAAAACAGAGCGCCAGAATTAGCAAATTAGAAAAGGAAACCTAAATTTATCCAGATTTTATTAGGTTGATGCATGTGAAATGTCGGATTTTTAAAGGAAAATTTAAAATCAGAATTTTTTTTATCAAAATATAATTTTGCCAAAAATTTTTTAAAATTTGGTTTATTTAAAGCTGTTGTTTTAGTTCCTTCGTTTTTGTTAGGGTTGTTTCGGTTAGTGTAAAATAAATTGACGAAATCCAAAAATAATAATTTAAGTAAAAAAGATTAAAAATTAAAATTTTATATATAAATAGCGGTCATCTTAGTGACTACATATTTGCCATTGCCGTGTTTGTGATGTTTATTTGGTGAAATATCAAGGCAGTCATGCGTATAATATCACAGTGTTATCATATTCCTTGTGATGAAAGGCACTGAGAAGAAAGATATCATTCAACAACTACAATCGATCTACAAGGACCTTTGCCCAACCAGTGCAACGATTTACTGCTGGATTGTAGAGTTAAGACGAAGGAAATAGAAGGACTGAAATTTCCAATAAGAAACAACAATTGTGTCAGAAAATTGTTCTTTCTGAACGTAGAACCAGCATCAGTGAACTGGCGAAATGTCTTTATCAGTACTTTCTGTACTCCTGCCATCCTAAAGGATTTCGGCATCAGGAAACTCTGCTCTTAGATTCATTAGTAGTGAAATGGCTTTTCATCACCTCGATTGCTGCAAATCCAACCTGAAACTACGACAAATATGGCGATACTTTTCTTCAAAATATTGTGACCGAAAATGAGACTCTCATTTGCGTCCATGTCTGTGAGAGCAAGAGACTCTGTAACGTGGTGAATGCCTAGTGAATCAGCCCCATGCAAGCTCCACAGCGGGACAGTTCATGGACTGTTCTGAAACCTTCGCGGCATCATTAAATTGAATTTTTGAATCGTAAACCTACAATAGACTCCCAATATTACAATGAACTCATGCATAATGTGTAGAACCGTTGGTGAAAGTCTTTAGGCCTGCTTCTCAGCTTGTTGCATGACAAAACTCCAATTCACACTTCCAACCTTTCCACGACCATAATAGAAGAGTGTAGCTTCCATCTTTTGGCGCACCCTCCATACAGCTCGGATCTTGCTTCCAGTGATGTTGTGCTATTTCGACAACTCAAACAACGCCTGAAAAGCCCCCATTTTCAATTTGCAGAAGAACTAAATGAGAAAGTGTCGAATGTCTTAACTTCTCTTCTCCAAATTTCTTCGAAAATGCATTTGTCGAACATCTTCATCGCTGGAAGTGATGCATAAAGGAAAATGCTTATATATTGAGAAACGAATTTTTTTTGGATTATTTAACTGTAATAAAAGTTGGAACTTAATTTGGCTTTTTATTCTTGCCGAGTCCGGGGACATACCTAACGCACTACTCATTATTCGAGTTGGAGACTGGGTCTGACTATTTTTAATATAATTATTTTAACTGCTCGTTGGCGGAATTATTTATTAAAATTTGTGGGTTGTAAGTAAAATGTGATATTAATAATTAATGAACTGATTCCAAAGCATGCCTTTGTTGACAACAATAATGAATTTCAGATGATTTAAACTTTTATTGATCAGTACAATTTGTTAATCAATTTACCATGACACAAGATGATTCGATATTAAAACAATGACTTTGAATGCTTATTGCAACTCTTCGGGAGGAATAACACGGCTGTAATACATCTCGAAATTCATAACTACTACAGTTTCTGGTTTTTACAATCGGTAGAATAGATTTAGTTGTTTTCCTGGTTTTAACTTGAAATTTCTCAATGCTTCTGATTTATAATTTTAATAATTTGTTTTTTAAATTTCTTTTTTGATCTAACAATGCTTTGTCCAATAATTTTGTAATACACACTGTCTTCACTTTTACCTTTCGTTTTAATTATGTTTTTTCGCCAATCTTTTAATTTCTAAATTGTGGCTTTTAATCGAAGTAGTGTTTCACTCTTATGGTCTTCTATCTAATGCCATTTTCAGATAATTATTTTATTTTTTATTTATTTCTCTAGAAAATTCCTTTGGATCATCTTCAGTTCTTCATCTTAAGTGTTTCACTCTTATGGTCTTCTATCTAATGCCATTTTCAGATAATTATTTTATTTTTTATTTATTTCTCTAGAAAATTCCTTTGGATCATCTTCAGTTCTTCTATTATCTCTAACAGCTGTCGATATATGTAATTTTAATAATTTTTTTTTACTTCCCGGTGATTCATTTTTCAATCTCCGAAAAGCCGTTGAGATATGAAAATTTATTTTCGATTAATTAATAACGAAATTTTCGGGATCCGGACAAAAGGCCGACAGCGACAAAAAGCCGATGTGGACAAAACGCCGAATAGATAAAAAGCCGACATGGAAGAGATATACAAATACTTTGTCGGCCTTTTGTCGTAGTACCTGAAATTTTCATATTTTTTGATTTTTTAGCCATTTCCGTTTCGTTTCTCAGTATCTTCCCCTTACCAATGCTTCTCGAAATTCTGTAACTATATACCCTTTTTACTTTTCCACCACTCATTTTGTTTATTTAATTTTATTATTTAGTTCTACAAAAATAGAATTCAAATAAATGAATAAATATTTCGCCCTAAAGTAGATCATGTTCATTCCAATAAGAAATTTAATTGATTTTATTAACTAAATTGTTATTTATTAGATAGTCGATAATTTTAATTAATCCATTTACTTAATTATATTCTCACAATAAATAAATAGATTTGAATGTTAATAAATTCAAAATAATTTTAATCTTTTTGATTTTATTATTTTTGTTGGATATTTAAATTGTATCAATTGAAGTAAATTATCATCCGTTGCTCACTGCCATGGAATCTTATCGTTTAATCTGGGATGGTGTGGACCCCTTTATCACCATGTGACACATGTGCTCTCATAAAATTCCCAATAAACAGATATTATTTCAATTTTTTAGCATTTGCGTAACCTGGAACTTATTTTTGTTAATTTTATTAAAATAGGCGTCATTAGTGAAAAAAGAAAATTACTGTTTAAAAACTTGATATTTAAACCCAATTGGTCCAGAAATGATTAAACAAAGATACGGTATAATTCTATTGCAATAAAATAATTTTCGTCACAATAAGTCTTAGTTTTTGTTTAAACGCTTATTTGCTCAATGTTACATTCATTAATTCATGTAACATTTTAGAAAACAATAAAGCCAAACTGAAATGTTTTTCTTTAAAAATTACTGGCAACACGTAAATTTATTTAATAAATTAAATTATTAATAAGAACCAATAACTTTTATAGTATCAAAAATTATTATTTACTGGTTGATGTTTCGCATGTGCTGGGATTAGGAATAATTGAGTTCATCCGCAGATTTTTGAATCAAATAAATTATATAGAAATTTCCGTAACGGAATTCAACGCGCGTTGTCATAATCCCCTCAACATGCCCGATGCATATTTCAGTAATAGTGGAAAAAATCACATTATTTCGTTTGTTGAGATTAATGAAAATTTAAACAATCTGTTCGATCACTTTCCCGTAAATATTCAACCTAGTGATAGGGATCATGATTTACATTGTGGGAACTTTGGTTTGCAAGGCTCGAATGCAATTAGTTTCAAGTCCGGTACAAAAACGACAAATTATGTGGATCCAAAATTTTGTAATGCTTCTAATAAAGGAGTCAGTAGTGAACAGTCCCGTAGAAAGCAAATATTGTTACCGAGATTAAATAACATAGAAAACACAAGTTCTTTGGCATTCTATCATAAAAATCAAACAAAAATCCTCGGATTGCTTTATGATTTGCAATTGTTGACAGAACTAACTCTCAGAAATGTCAATGATGCTGGAGCTCGAACGATTTTCGAACATTTGGAAAAACCATTTGCAATAATTGACCGTTTTATATCTCAAAATTTTATTTCCTATCAAGTTATACTTGGTAAAATTAAAGAGGGTTTCGAAAAGTTTTATGATCAAGGAATTTCATTGATTAATCATCTACGAATTTTAAATGAGATCAAAAATGTGTCAAATATTATCGCAAACACTGATTCTCTGATGGTGAAAATGGTAAATACAATTAGAGAGATCAGTTCATGGCAATGCTCATTTGCTATGGTGGATTCTAAGATGTGGAATGCTACTAATTCTACAATCAGCCGGGAAGCTCTCAGAATAACAATTTTCTCTTATCAACTGATTGACTTAATTAAAGATTTTTCACGTGATGCTCATCAAATATTAATTTCCAATAGTCTCTGATCCACATTATATTAACCCATAGATTTGAATTTATAATAGGCAATTTTATGTAGTTAAATTATTATTATTATTATTATTATTATTATTATTATTATTATTATTATTATTATTATTATCCTTGTACATTTTATATTGAATAAAGATTTGAAATAATTTTTATTTTAATCTTCTAAATTTTCAATTAAATTGGCACTTCTAAGAATTTATTGTAATTGTTATATAAATCTTAGAATATTTTGTTAAAACTACAATTGAAGTGAAAATAAAATCTTATTGGTACTGGAAAAGATATCTATAACAATCAATGTTTGATCACTTAAAAACAAGATACGTTCTGACATATATATACTCGTTTGCAGTGAACAAACGCATCTATAGTGTAAAAAAATCAATAAGTATATATTATATAAACATACACACTTACCTGTGTGTTGATTTTAGCGTTGCAATGAACAAAGGAATTTAATAAATTAAGTGAGAAAGTGGTAGAAAAAGTACACTGACGCACACAAACAGAACACACTGTAAAAAATGCATGCAAAATATGTAGAATCGTTGTAAAGAATAAACTCACTATAATAGACCATTTACAGAAATTTTTAGAAAAAAATGACCGAAAAAAATTTTTGACGAAAATTCCGAAAACTCGAATTATTTCAGAAGAACAGGGAAATAGTTTTTTCGATTTCGTAGAATCCAATTTTTATGCATCTTTGGAAGATATGAGAATTGTGTTTGACGATTACTTTATATATATATATATATATATATATAGCTGAACACGTTGGTGCATTTGTCAGGTTACTATTAATTCCTAATCGAAAAACGGATTGCTCAATGGCACCAGTTGATTATTAATAGTTTTCATCTAAACTCCA
The DNA here is from genome assembly GCA_959609185.1 of Schmidtea polychroa. Lineage (NCBI taxonomy): Eukaryota > Metazoa > Platyhelminthes > Tricladida > Dugesiidae > Schmidtea > Schmidtea polychroa. The sequence goes on along the minus strand of CAUHTR010007671.1, from coordinate 50,159 downwards.
TCAAAGCAGAAATCAATACAGTCAGTAAATAATAAGATTGAAAAGGTTTGCATTCCTGGATTGATATGGTGCCAAGTTATAGTAGCATAGCATTTAAAAGAAAGCGTCGTATATTTCAGGTAATATTGGCATTTGCTACGACCATCAACAAAGCCAGTCGTTTGATCATGTCAGTGTTTATTTAACAGAATTCATTTACGGATATGGTCAGCTATATGTAGCCTTTACTCGTTGTTGCTATATTACAAAAATCAAATTGTGACATTAAATTTTTCTCCGTTATTTGAAACTGTATATTCAGTTTTTTATATTATTTCAACATTTTATTCTTGAATTTTACATTAAAAAATAAAACTCCGTCATTTTAGACAGGTTATTGCTAGTATCTTTACACTCTTTTTAATTTCGCTCCTTTGAAATAACGACCTTACTTCAATTGAAGATTCTTATTAATAAGTCTTCGATACTATTACATCATGTTAAAGACTTTGGTAACTTATATTTATTATTATAAATTTTCATGAAGTTAGGCTAGCTGAATGTATATAAGGTGTGATGTGAATAAATGTTTTGGGATAAAAGATGTGACATTAGATGGTAGAAAAACTAATCAGCTGAAACTATAAAATTGAAGGACATTTACAAGTAAATTTAACCAATGAATAAACCTTTTCATATTTAAAATATAATATTTATTATATTTAGAAGTTGTTGACATACTTAATTGTCAAATGTATAAGAAAAGAGGGACATAGAAGTACTTGTTCCCATCTGACTTTTTTGAAAAAGTAATTTTTTAAATAATTACTAAAAATATACATGGTACTGTGAGCTGTTTTAAAAAGCGCATTGAAATACCTTTAACGTTCTCTTTTTAATCTTATCTTTATTCTATTGAGTTTATAAAATTTTGGCAAATGCAAAGTGATTGACAAACAATTTTTAAAAATAATTTAAAATTCTGAATAAAGTTCAAACAAAATTTCAAATAAGATAATTAATTGATAAAATTCAGCTTTAATTTATTTCAAACATTTCCATATGCTCCATATACATTCTATCATAAAATAGTTAATATTTTAGGTTTTTTCAAGGCTTTTAATTCGAATATAAAATTCGGTGAATGTAATAAATTTAAACTTGATCGCCATAATATTCCGACTTCAATATTTGCATCAAAATTATCCTGATCAATCAACCATATAGACAGCTTATTTTTTGTATACATCATTCCACATATTCCTAAACTAATTAAAGTGTTTTTGTCCATATTCAGTAGCCAGTTTCCTGTTTCAACCCAGAATCTTTCAAATGAAAAATATCCATTTCGACTTTTACAATTGAAGGCGTGTTTTACTGATTGATATTTTAAACTCAAAATCCAACGACATCCATTGTGGAAACTAGGGAAATCCCAGTCAGGATAGTATTTTTTGACAAACATTGAACAATGACAATAAAAGTTACGTCCATTTTTGAGTGAACCAATAGGAGTGTTTTTCTGAAGTTGGTATTGGTTTTGAACTGATCCACATAAATGTGTACTCCATTTTCCAAATGTATTTGATTCGTGAATATATAATCTCCAGTAACGATCATGATACGGAGATAAACATTGTTTGATTGCATTATCGTCAATATTGAAAAAATTACTATTCATGTTTGAATTTTAAATATTGTCCTAAAGCTAAAGCTTTTTTAAAAAAATAATGAATTGGTAAGAAATACTCAGTACACACAAAGCATTGATTGTGTGTATGAATTTTTGGCCAATCAATGCTGACTTATTTCTAAATAATTATCGAATGAAAAACGGTTGTATATTGAACATTGTTTCGAATTATTTTGGAAGTTATTATTTTCTTTAGATATTCTTAGCGATTGTTAAAAAATAAAAATAATGAAAAATTCTATTGCATCAAGGAAATATTGATTTGTTTATTTTTAATGAATTAATTAATTAATTAATGTAATTAATTTTTTGAATTATAAACTGTGCAAAAAGTTATCTTCAATTAATTCAATTTATTTTAGAATTTATAATGCATTAGACTCAAATACTACTAGGAAAATTATAAATGAATAATTACTAATCTACAAATAAACTTGGGCGCAACAATGTAACATTAGAAGCAAGCAATGCTTTGAAGCGTCGAACTAAGAAGAAAGGCCTTTATAGGGCCCCGTTTCCATTTTCTTTCAAAAATTGCCGAATTTTCCTTTGAAAAAACTCGAAACTATACAATCTTGTTTTGAAAAGTAAAAAATTATTTCTTATACAAACTCGAAACTTACACAAATCATTTCGTAGAATGTTATTTGTTCACAATGGTTAACTGATAAGGCGGATACAAAAAGATTTTGCTTGCGGGCTCACGTCACTGCCAATAAATTAAAATTGAAGTTACCAAATATAAAAGTTTTACAAAATATTTATGAATTCTTTTAGTTTATAAAATTTCAATTAGTTTACACAATTAAAAAATCTGTTAAACGAAACATTGTCAATTTTCATATAAACTTTTTCTAATAGTTTTAATAAGCACATACATCGGGAAAAAAATGTCAAAAAATTGATAAACACAATAATAATAATAATAATAATAATAATAATAATAATAATAATAATAATAATAATAATAATTGATGATTTGTAGTTTGCAATTTTCAAATATTCCTTAGCAAACCTCCGTCCAGTACAAATAATATAATAAATGTGAAACGGAGATACACAAAGGAGTTTATGAAAATTATTAATTGTATATTTTTATAATTTATCAATCCAGCGAACCCAAATTATATTAATGAGGAAAGATTATGAGAAATTTCTTTTATAAGACAAGAATCAGCGGGAACTTAATAATAAGGAAATCAAATTATTTATTAATTGATACATCTGCTCAGCTGAATAATAATTGTTATTAATTAATTTTAATAATGACGAACCAATATTTAATAATTATCAGTAATCGAAATGTTTTTAGTGAAAATGTCTAAAAACGTATTTAATATTATTAAAATAGAATAACTCTGACATACTTGTTTGTATGAGGTATTTGTCTTTTGCACTGGTTCTCAATCTTTTCCAAAGTCGTTTTATTTGAATTTTACTGATAAATAAAATTGCCTAAAAATCATACGAAATCCTAAAAACACATTAAAATTTTAGTCAATTATTTGACCCATACAATAAATTACAACAAAACTATGAGGAATTCTTCAAAGTTTTATAACAATATTTTTTCAGATTATATGAAAACATTTTTTGTGCATTCAGAATGCATTTTTCCTTCAAAAAATACTTAATTTTTACCCGATTGTGAATCTAATTTGATCTCTTTGAACTTCAAATTGTCCATTTTTGTGGTTTTTTTGATACCCAATGACTTATTTGTTTAATCAACGGAAATCAGCACAATAGTTCCCTAAACTTGAACCATATTGAGCATAGTTTTATTTATTGGTAATGATCCGTCAATAGTAATGTATAATTTCCATAATAATTTTCATAATAAATAACCGTTTGCATTACAAACTACGATAACATAAACACAGCTACAGACACAAAATTTGATTTTAAATGACTTGTTGGGTTATTGGGTTAGTAGTAATATTTAAAAGTTAAAAATTAAATCCACAAGTTAACAATTCTTAGACAATATAAACCTTTATTGATTATCACAATTGATTACACGAATTATAACAACACGATCAATTCAACACTCGAACACTACATGAGGAATAGCTCTACTCGTATAATTCCCAAATACTTAACAATCACCAACCGCTGATCCGACTCTATAGTCTGGTAAATTGAATTGAATTCTCCTTTGTTTTGACTTGAATTTATTCAATATACTTTAGACCTTTCTTATTGAAAGTAGTCACTAAAAAGGGGCTTAACCCAACACCCGAGATCTTCCCTTACTTACACCTAACGGTGATCAAAAGGAAAGCCTCAATCGTCAGTTTTCGAGTCGAATGTTCCTATTTACTAATTATTCTCTTAAATAATAAAAAATTTAAATATTATCAAATTCCAAAATATTATCAAATCCTAAAATCTTACAAATCCTACAATTTCAACATTTCTAGATTTTTTAGGCTTTCTAAGATTTCGTAAGGCTTGTCGAGATTTCATCATGATGAAATCTGACGAAATATAGAAATCTTTCCAAGAACTTAGAAATCTTTAAATATTCAAGGAAACTAGAAATCCAACATTTAAAATGGATTACATCACCTCAAAATCTATTAACCTTCGAGTATCGAAAATTCGAAATGGGAACGGGATGCGATGGGGTTACAAATGTACCCCAAATTCAAATTGGGTATTAATGAAATAAAAGTCAATATACTACTAGAATGAATACTAAAATTAATAATACTAAATACATTTTATTTTATTAACTAATAAATTTATTATTTACTTATCCTAAACTATTTTATATTTTAGCCTTTTTTATTATGGAACTAAATAATATATATATATATATATATATATATATTGCTAGTGACTTCATCTCGATGCACTGCGTTTTCGGGGAAGCGATGACGATAAAAGCATTTTAAACATATAGATCTTGCTCCAAAATGAATATCTAATTTAATTTTAGTATTATACTGAACTTTAGTTCATTAATACCCAATTTAAATTTGGGGTACTCGAAAGTTAATATATGTTAATTTGGTTTAAATAATGGTTTAAATAACAAGAATTTTGGGGTACAAATGTACCCGCGTAGTTTCGTGAAGGTTAATCAACTAATATTTTTGATTGATGGTCTTGTTAATATAATAAATAAATTAGAAGCACTCATATTTTTTCTTGTCTTTTTTTATTGCTTTTATTAATCTTTCTTCTGATCGTTTATATTTATCATCGGTCGAGTTTGAAATTAATTTAATATTATATTTCATATCATTTAAAAATTTAGGATCAGCTACTCCCAAAAGATTTTTAAGACATGTATTGTCAACTAATAAATTTTGATTTGTTTCCTTTAAATCTCCAATTTCTTCATACATTACATCAAATAATTTTTGGGTTGCAGGTATTAAAGCTATGAGTTGTTCTCCTTTTTTAGTTTGAGTTGATAAAGATTGTTTTTTTTAAATCCATTAAAAGTCTAGAAAAGTATAAAAAAGTGTGAGATGTGAGGTGTAAGATATTTAAAAGTACAAACATAAAACCAACTAACTAAAAAATTAAAAGAAATAAATGTCGAGTAGGGCAAAAATAATTTCTTGTGAAGTATGCAACAAAGTCTTTCAAAGACCTTCAGCTTATTCATCTCATTTAAAATCCATAAAACATTTTGAAAAAACTGTAGGTCTTAATGATGAAAATTCTAAAGTTTGTAAAATATGTGGAAATAGATATTTGATAAATTTCTTTATATTAGATTTTGATAAATGTGTAAAAGTAAGAAAACGAGAATAGGAAATAAAAATTTATCAAAAAGAATTCAAAACTAAACTTGGATACAAACATCACACGGAAAAACATTCGGAAGGTCAACTTCAAAAAAAGATTTGGAACACCAAGATTTGGATTATAATAATTTTAATATTAAACATATTTTTGAGGATCCAAACCATTATCAATAAATAAATATATAAACAGTCACATGGAAGAAATAAAAACATCAATGAATGAAGTTTTGAAGATTATGAAAGTTGGTCGATATTATGTTATAAAATTTAAAGTCTCGGTATGTGTAAAATATTTTCGAAGAAATAAAGCAACATATGTTTTTTTGAATTCAAAATTTGAAACTGGTTATCGATACTCATTTAGTACTAAAAATTTCAAATCTATAATAAAAAAGATTGTAAGAAGATTAGAACAAGAATTGGGAGAATCTAATTTAATTTTACATTTATTCTCTAGCATTGAAATAAATTGTTGGAAATCTGAAGCTCCTAATCCAGAATCATATATTACTACATCAAGGGTGGGGAATCTTTTTATTTCCATAGGCCACATTGAAATTTGTCGCCTCTGTACGTTCACAAGTTACAAATTTGTATGGTTCAAATGGTTATACTTGTGAAAGATGTTTGTATTATACGACAACGGAAAACATTAAAACAAAACATGAGATTATGTTGTTTAAATGAACCAGAATTAATTGAAATGCCAAAACAAATCAATGGAAAAATATATTTTAAGAACTATTCAAATCATTTAAAACCCCTGGTTGTAATTTATGCAGATTTTGAAGCTGTAGTAGATGGATTGCGCACCGATGGCACAGGGCACCGCTAGCACACCCCCGTTATAAAAATTAAAAAATTTTTTTCAAGGTCAAATTTTAAACAAAGACATATGCCTCCCCAAGGTCGTATGATTAATTCAATGTCATATGACTCATCAAGGTCATATTATTATTTTTCAAAAATATTATTAAGTATGCTAGCGGTGCCCTACTATTTGTCATGCTAAAGGTCATCGTTTCCATCAATTTATTTCTACGATCGATAGCTTATTTTGAAGCATAGTGCAAGACCTTTAGAATGAGCTATAAAAGTCATCATTATCAATATTATTGATAGAGATATTAACATTTTCCCAAGACCATTTTCAAGGTCATTTTTAAAAATTAAATTTACGATCATTTTAAAGCCCAATGCAAGACCTTTCGAATGAGCCATATATCTTATTATTATTTCTAAAGTTATTATTATTATATATACTCAGAGTTTATCCGACAAAATATTCTGTCCCCCTATGGGTATTTGTCAAAAGTGTACTGCTCACACTCAACAACTCGCGAAAAGAAGGTAAATGTAATTCATAATTTAAAATCTACTAGACATGATGTCTTTTCGAAGAATCTTTAAAAACTTCATTGGATAATTATGATAAGAGAAATGGTATTACAACTTCACCACATGGACACCACATGATTAAACATGTTTCAAATATTGACGGACTTAATCAAAAACGTAACACACAATTAAAAGTTACTGATTTACTAACTGTAATAATGAGGTTTTGAAATGTATTTACTTGACATTTTTATACTTGAAAAAAAATGTAAAAGATACTAACTATATTTAATTTGATTGCAAGAATTTGAGATTTGTAAGATTTGATGTTAGAGATTGTAGGATTTGTAAAATATTAGGATTTGATAATATTTAATTTTTTTATTACTTAGGACAGTAGATTGTAATTATGGTCTTTCAGATCGAACCCTTACTCTTTCCTTGCGATCACCGTTAGGTAAGTGAAGATCTTGGTTATCGGGTGTTTGGGCTGAAAGACCCTATTTACTAACTACTATTGAACTCAATTGTGTCATACCGGTTAGTTACAATATTTTCCCTAATTTTCAATTACTAATTTCTCACTTCTAATTTCTCTTATTTTCTCTATATTTATTTTCGAATTATTTTATCCACAATTCTTTTAATTTTTCTTCGACCATTAATTTTTTTAGATTCCATTAAGAAGACTTTTGCTTTTATATTCCGCACTTGTTCCATACTTGTGATAATTCATTTATTTCAATCATAAAATTGGAAACTCAAAAAATCATTTATTACTATTGAAGGTCTGAAACCGAAACCTAACTCAAACACGGTTTGGTTCAAGAGTTTTAATAGAAATTGAACCCAAATTTTGAAGCGGTTCGAGTTCAATATCATAGTTTTTAGTTGTATATTGGAAAAATTCTATTTATTAAAATTGTTAAACCTGTTTAACTGATTATTTTGAAATATTTGATTGACGATTATTATGGGGAGTTTTCAGATATTTTTCGACCTTTGATTGTTATCTTATTTTGTGTTTTTATGCTTTCGATTTTTATTCTTTATTACCAGTTCGTGTCAAGAAATGTTGTAGGGCCCAGTCCGAGTCTCCTGTAAAAAACTGTCTCAGGACAGCTAGGGATAAAAAATGATAATAATAATAAGCGCAACAATAATAACAAAATGATTAACAAATTAACAACTTTAAAAATTGTAAGTTTATTAATAAACAAAAGCTACTTAGTGTGCCAGGGGGAATTGACTTCGAAATAAAAATATCGAAATGATCTGAATCTGCTGATGAGCTTGACTTCCTATTTTCTTTTGCAGTAATAGTAAATTATCGCTATATAGTTTTTTAAATTCCTTTCCCGGACACTGCGGGGACGATAACACAATAAAAAATGCAGATCCTAATTAGGATATGGTTTGCAATAATTATTTACAATTATTCACAACGATGATATTAGGATTCACATCCGTTAGAACATTAATATCTGTTTTCAAATCACTAAATAATTCCATAAATTTTATTTAATAAATTGTATACTCAAAAAACTTATTTTTGTTATTTAAACAAATTTCAGTCTTCTTTTTAAATATTTTTTAAATTTAACAAAATTTCTAATTAATCTTTAAGAAAGGGGAATGATGAATGTCTATTTAATTTGTCCTTTATTATCTGACACTTTTACGAAGTAATTTTTTTGTTATTTAATGCAAAACTTTTCTGAATAATTTGTACATTGTTTTCGTAATTTCTAAATACACCATAACTCCTTCATATAAATCTTTTAATATATTGTCATTATTTCTTGTAATGTATCATGTGCCCCTACAATATCAAAACAAAATGTCCCTACTTTTGTGAAAAAAAGCTGCCTTGTCATGAGTTTAAAAGTCTAATAAGAGGTTAATAAGGTTTATAGAACTTAAGTATTTAGATTCATGAAATGTATCAATAACCTTTTATACATGGGATAATTCGGTAAAATCCTAACAAAGTCTAATCTCGTTTATCTTTTTACAGATTCATATTAACAGTGCATTTCAAGTCAAATTACATTTCCTTATGATATCATTACTTTCTAGATATTTTATTGCATCATTTAATTTCGTCTTTAAATTGACAAGGTGTCTTTTGGGTTTTATTGTAACTTTATTTTTCTTTCCATACGGCAAATTCTAATATCAATGTGTTTTACGATTGTCTCTAATTTATATCATTTGATATCGTAACATTTCATCTGTTTTAATGATTTTGACATTTACTAATTTACCACTGTTTCTGCGATTAAATTTACTCTCGCTACTGTATCCAGTAAGTACACCAAAAACCACTGAGATAATTTCTCTATAGTGGTGGTTGACGTGTAAAGCAATTCACTCAACAATTTGCTGTATTTACCAATTAATCATCTTCATCAATTTACATTTATCATTTACTGAATTGCTTACAATAATGAATGTTTTTTCGAAATTTATTTTAGCTATTCTAAAAATGACTTTCAGGTAAGATATTTAAATTTAAGTCTTGAATTTTGATGCATATAGATATGAGATCATTATTCAAGTTCTTAAATTTTACTTTTAGTCAACATTATATTTTTGTTATTTTATGACATTTATTTTTATGACAAGTATTTTGGAATATTTTCGAAAAAATAAGAGTCAGATATGATTTAAATTATAATTAAATAAATGACTAAATATTTATTTTTCTAAAACATTTTTGGAAAAATCCCCGAATAATTAAAATAAAATAATTTTTCTAATTTTTTTTACTAAGCTCAATTTTTTCATTCGGGAAATTAAATCTGGATTGAAAAGACATTCAACCAAATTCATCTGCTCTTGAAAATTTCATTAAGAATATATTTTTAAAAATTTTCAGCGATCTTTTTTATCTAAAAATTGTCTAAAATAGAATTATTATATAAACGTATCTCAGCGGTGCATTCCGATGAATCAAAAATTTGTATGTGTTTTTTAGTATGTGTTGTGTTTATGTGCAGTTTTTAATTTTTCTTCCACTTTTCAGATTTCTGACTGCACTCTCTAACGTGAAATCAAAGTAAATATGTATGTTTCTAAGATTATTGATTTTTTTGTTATATTATAGGAAACGGTTCTCAGTGGCGTTTGGTGAATTACATTTTATAGTGATGAATCTCAAGAGTTAAACCTGGTCTACCTTAAATTCCATCATAATTCATTCATGGTCGTTTTCATTCATCTTCAGTAAAAATATTTCTTGTTTCACAAATTTAACAACTAAACAATAGTTAAAAAATATTGATAAATTAAATACTAAAAAAAGAACAAATTCATCAATTAAAATATTATTCCAAACTTTAAAAAACGTCACTTGCTTTCAATTGCTTAAAATCACAACAAAGATAATTACATTAGAACGATAACCAGAACGACCAGGAAACAAAAGTTTTATTAAAAGCATCATAAATCTAAAATGCCACAAAAGTAACGGTGCTGAACACAACAAAAAAATAGAAAATTCAATAATACTCAACAAGAAATTCTTCGATTTCTCTTATATCAAATAGTGGTTGAGATTGATAAGAATTTTTTGAATTGATTCAACCTAATTATAACAAATATCAAATTATTACCGCGCCCGTGAGATGAACACCATTTAATTGTTGTTTATGACAAATAATTTCAAGCTACGGATTTATCTGTTGATTTTTACTAATCGCGGGAGAGGGGTAAAATTTTTTGAGATATGAAAAGTTGTGGTCAGCGAAGATATAGTTGACAGCCTTTTATATAATTTTGCCAAATAATATTTTGAAAATCTTAAAGCCCAGTGCGATAAAACAAAAAAGTAAAATTATACTTTAAAATCAATATTTACTTTTTCTTATAAGTTTTGTTGGTTTTAATTAACTAAGTAAATGGTCAACTGAGACGACCTACATAACACGTAAAACGTACGAAGAATGCTTAAAATTATGATGGAAACATTAAATAAAACAAAAATAATAAAATTAGAGAAAGCAAGAATTATTAAAAAAAAGGTACTTGTTTAATTTATAATGAACTAGCTGGAGTACCCGGCGTTGTACGATTTAAAAATTAGTAAACAGATTCAGAATTGTCAAATACCTACAAAAATATTGCCGTATTTGGGTTTTTTTACTTTCAATGATAGCCAAATTTTTGAGGATAAACATAAAAAATTGTGTTTGGTCATTTGTAAAACAGGTAAAGTAAATTTAAGTTTGTTTAATAATAATTTGTTTAGTGATATTTTGTATTGATTGTAAAATCTAAATGAAAATTCAGAAGTGATTAATTTAATTCATCCTTCTTAACATTAATAAAAAGATGAATTTAATTTATTCTATTAGCATCACCAAAATGGCTGAAAGGTATTAGACAGGCTAAAAAATAAACTTGTTTACTACTTCAAGTTTGGTTAGGTTAGTGATTGTAAAATCTTAAAAATCTCCAATTTCAAAGATTTAATTTCACTTATTCTTCTTAACAAAAATAAATAGTTTTATTTAATTTACACTTCTTAGCATCAATAAACAGAATAATTTAATTCATTCTTAAAGCATAAATAAATTGTATTTTGAAATAAGAACTTCAATAATTACGTTTTTTGTCATTATTTTTTGGAGAATGAACTTGTATTCTTGATTAGAAATGTAGAAATCAGGAAAATTAAATTTTGGCGAAATTTGGTTGAACAATTTTTCTATTTAAATGTAAAACTTAAAATGGCACCCAGCCGGTAAAAAATGGGTCAAATGAAAAATTGAAATAATCCTATTTTATAAACCTAACATGATCTACAACTTATATTTGTAACATTGTTGTCAATTTCAGCTCATTGAGGTATCTACTGTAGTAAATCAAGGTGACCCTGAGTAGGATTAGGGTACCCTAGGGGTGGTCACCTGGGGTTGAAACATAGCCTACATGTCCCGAGTCAATTGATGGTCATAAGCAAAATTTCAGCACCCTAGATCCAACGGTTGGGAATTATATCAGTAACTGTGGTGATTTAATCAGAAATCATTTGGAGAAAAACTTTTTAAGTTATATAAAAAAACAGTTGTTTAAATATTCGATATTTGTTATATATAATATATTTTTGAATAAAATGTAGGAGTTAGATAAAAATTTAAATTATTTGAGTATTTCAATTTAGCATGGAAATCTGGAAAGGCTTGTTTCATTCCTTTATTAGTGTTACTTATAGCATTTCTGTTTAATACCAATTATGCTGGGGATATGCCAAGTGTATACTTGAAAGGAATGTGATATCAAGTCTTTAGACGTCATTGAAATTGTTATTAAAGTTCCTGAGTCAATCTTAGTTAATATGAAAAGTCGTTGGGAAATCGTATATTCCACCTCTTTATTAAATTCAAATTTCAATATATGGATTTAACGTAAGATTATTCGAATAAGTTTCGACATTATTTCACAACAATCAAAGGATTGTAGATTCATTTTGGTCATGTCAAACCGATTGTAAAGCCAACTTTAAACAGTTTATCCATGGTTTCAAATATTCCATCAGGGATCCATTTCGTTGAAGATATATTTCTTTGGAAACGATTAAAAATTGAAGGGACTTCTAATTCAAATTCATTGAATGATTTAGATCTTACATTTCTCGACGATGATCCAGATGTGTTATTAATGACAGATTCGGATATAAATATTCTTAAACGGATTTCATTTCACTGGAAAGGTTTTATGAATCGTCGTTCGGATGTTGGGAGTTCCCTGTCGGCCGTGGAGGGCCAAACCACAAGAGTAACAAACAAACAAATTTTCATCCTTATATATTAGATTAACCCTCTCCGTATATTTGTCGAATATATTCGACATTAAAGCAAGATGTGATTGAAATCGAAATGTTAACGGTAAATTTAAAAATTATATGCCCCTGTCTCTTTCTATGGTTAGAAAAAACCATATTTATTTCATTACTATTTTGCAACCGGTGAGTAAACAAGTGAAATAGGTTTTTTAAGAATATTATTGCAGTGACCATTACGTTGGTAAAAAGTTTGAATTTTAAAAGAAAAATTATTGTAGTTACAGTGATCGGATTTTGACAAAAAAATTGTGAGTATTGATATAGTTCTAAATTACAGTGTTATGAAAAAAAAAAATTATAAAAATTTGATGTGGTTTGATGTGGTGGCTCATTTATGTTTGTATAATATATTCGACATTGACACACAAAGTTATATTTTTTTAATTCTTTTACGTATCAAAATTATGGTATTATCTTCCAAATTATAGATTTTTATATTGGATTTTTTTGTAGCAATGTCATATTCGCGAAAATTAACGGATGATGAGATTCTGGCATTGCTCGAAGCTGATTCCGATATTGATGATGAAGTAGCCGATGAAGGAGAAATATGTTTTGAAATTCAGCAAGTACAAACAAAAGACTTCGAGCCAGGTGAACATGCAGCTACATCGGAAAATGTTGACGAGCTCGATTCTTTTGAGTTGGTATTACCAGGAATAACCCCCGCTAATTTGGATGAAATGGGCCTTTCGATTTGCAACATGGACAATGATTACAATCCGAGCAGCACAAACGAACCACAAGTAGCTGAACCAAACAGACAAACAGTACCAGAGCCCTTAGAATGTACCGCAAAAAAATATCAGATGGCGAAAAGTTCGAATGCCAGTAATTCCGGAAGTCCATATGTTTGAGCCAGCAGCTGAAATACAAGAAATTGATACTCCTTATTCTTATTTCAAGAAATATTTTGGGAATGAATTCTTTTCGAATACGTCATACTACATGAACCTTTATGCGCAGAATAAAGGTCTGTTATCGTTTAAACCTTGCACTGTTGATGAAGTACGTGTAGTTTTTGCACACCATATTATGATGGGCGTCTTAAAATTTCCTAGAGTTGATATGTTTTACGATCACGCCATAGGTAAAAAATTTTTTCACTGAGAACATGACACGCAAAATGTTCTTTTCAGTGCGTAATAATTTGCATCTAGTGGATATAAACGCTCGAGCAACAGGGTGCACAAATCGGTTTTTCAAGGTGAGACCTATTATAGAGCTGGTTCGTAGCCGTCTTTTACAGCTGCCTCTAGAAGAAAACCTTTGTATCGACGAACAAATAATCCCGCACAAAGGAAAATTTACCGCAAAACAGTATATCAAAGGTAAACCTTGTCCATGGGGTATTAAAGTTTTCTTTTTGTGCGGAAAAAGTGGAATGCCGTACGATTTTATCGTGTATCAAGGTTCAACCACACCTATTGATGAAGGATGGATGAAAAAGGTTGGTTTAGGTTCGTCTGTCGTACTTCATCTAACCCAACGGATACCACGCGATGAAATTGGCCACAAATTATTTTTCGACAATTATTTTCCATTTTACCAATTGTTCCAAATACTAAAGAAAAACAAAATTAATGCTGCTGGAACAATAAGAGTAAATAGATTCGCCAATCCTATATTACCAAGTGAAAAAGAAATGAAGGCAAGCGGGCGAGGATCGTCTGCTGAATGTATCAGTTCTGATAAAAATGTAATTGTCACTCGCTGGTATGATAATAAAGTCATCAATCTTGGCTCTAATTTCGTTGGCATCGGCAAAGAAGATAAAGCTAAACGTTGGGACAAGGAAAAAAAAAGATTTTGTTGTCATCAACAGACCTCAAGTTGTGCGATTGTATAATGAAAGCATGGGCGGTGTCGATTTATTGATCAAATGATCCAATATTATCGAATAAATATTCGCAACGTCAAGTGGACATTGCGTGTAATAATGCACTTTGTTGACTTAGCTTTAACTGCAGCTTGGATGAAATACCGCCGAGATTGTAACGCTAAAGGAATGCCGACAAAAAAATTCTGGATTCTATGCATTTTCGAATTCAAGTAGCCAATACGCTGCTCGGTATCAACCAAGATGAAGGGGATCCACCAGGAACTCCACGCACACGAGGTAGACCACGTAAAACAACTAGAAGTCTCGGAAAAAATCCGCCAGTATTGCCATCTACATCGTTGAAAGCCAACATATGTGACGATGAGTCAAACAGTGATGAATTCGAAGCAATGGTACCCGAAAAAGATGTTTCAAGTAGTACCACCAATAGAGGTCCGGCAAGACAACAAAATGCATCTACCAAGTTTTGTGGCAATGAAGAGTCCAGGTAGATGTAAGGCACAGGGTTGCGGAAAAAGCAGTTTTATTATATGCAAAAAATGTAACGTTTACCTATGTGCAAAACGAAGTAACAACTGTTTTGAAAATTTTCACAATAAATGTTAACAATATCAATTACTATCAATCTTGTATTTTCTTTCATCTACATACAACCTTTGAGTGGCAGTGTCGAATATATTATACATAGTCTCCTGCCAGGTGAGAAATCTCAGGTGAAAAAAAATATTTTTTTGTCTTTAGCACCAACATATTAGCTTATATACCAATTTTCAGTTTTTTAGCTCTTTATAAATTATTTTTTACACGGAGAGGTTTAAAGTTTTTCTTGATATTCATACACTTAAAAACATGTTTTTATTAATAAAATTTGGTTTTTTTCATGAAATTTACTACTAGATACCAATTAATGAAAAACTGGTATAAACTCATACGATAAATGTGTTGGGTTATTGAGTTGGTGATAATTTTAAATGTTACTCTGACTCCAAGCGTGTCTTGAACCGATTCACAAATAACACTTGACAACAGAAATCTTTATTGATAATCACAAATAATCTTTCTCTTTACACTGGCAATAAATTCAACACTCTGCTTGGTGACTATACAGTGCTTATTACAACACTCGGTGAGGAATAGCACTTGTGTATAACACAAGATTAAAAGATCACAAATTACTGATTGGTTTCTAAACTGGGATTTTGAGCTGGTTGCTTTCTTTGACTTTCTGCACAACTTTATTCAAATAATCAAATAACTTCTTTTCGTTTTATTTTTCAACTAATTCTTTTCTTCAACTATTCTCCAATATATCTCCAATTATTTTGACAATAGTTTGTCCAACAACGTTTCCTCCAACGTCTAACTTTCTCCACTAATTTTATTTCTTAAATCGTCTCTCAAATCGTCTTACAAATTGTTTTCAATTTCGCGTCACATTGTCTCTAATTTTCTTCTAATTCCATGTCCACCAGTTTTCCTTTATATAGTTATTTTATTTGTGGTACTGGCGACAGATTCTGTTTACCATTTTTCTCTACGTCAGACTTATCTCTGACAGATATCAGATATTTTTCCATTTTCCTTTTTTGTTAAGCCGCCTTCTCCCGACAATTTCGCTATCTTTGACAAGGCTGTCAAGATACGACTTTTTCCATTATTTTGTATTTCTGGAATTTGAAATTTCACCTTCATTTGTACTTCTTTATTAATAATGACCTTTGTTTTTATTTCTTGTTTGTTTCCTTTTATTTGATTTATCTTTCTCATTTTTAATTTCTTTTTACTTCTGTTTTCTTTTCTGAGTTCCCATAGATCGCCCCCCAGGTAATTTTATTTATTTAATTGTTTATTTAGATATCCTCAACAAATTATTTCGATTTGCGTCATCTTTCTACAGCCCCAATTAACGAGGCAAATCAAGGCTTAGGCGTATATTTATTTCGAAACACAATGTAATTAATCGTGTAATTAAACAACAGTGTATTAAAATGTCAAATATTTAATTTCCCCCAAATAAGAACGAATTTTAATGAAAATAATTTCCCTTCAACGTAATTATCGGGCTCGGATTTTTAGGGTTGGATTAGGGCAGTGATTCCCAAACCGGGTTACGCGATGGATTTTTTGGGGGCACGCAGGCCTTTTCAATCTTCTCTTATCTAAATATTAAAAGATAAATAAAAAAAATTTAATTAGATTAAAATGTCTTATTAAAATTTTATTAATACAGAAAAATATAAATATAATCTTGTTTTTTATTTATTGTTTATATTTTCGAATCAATGATATATTTTTAAAAATAAACTAAGTTTAAAAATCAAAGCATAAAGTAAATCTTTTATATAAATGTAATTAAAATGTAAATCGATTCGTTTTAAATTAATCATTATATAAATTTTGAAGCAAAGGTGTACATTATATAATGAAAATGATCAAAGTCGTACGCAGTATCAAAAGTTTGGGAAACACTGGATTAGGGTACGAAAAGTTATTATTTTTAATTCTATATTAGGCCAGAGACTCATTGAACTCACCTGTATATATTCGAGAATGACTAAAACGAACTGAATTCTAGAAAAATTAATAGCTAGAAAAATATTGTATAATAAAAGGTTTTGAAAAACATTTTGGTCATGTAAGTTAATAGAAAGGAGAGATTCAATTCAATTGGTAGAATATAAAGAGAAATTGCTTACTGATAAGTCATGGACTGGTGTATTCCCTAAATCACAAAGTCTAATAGGTAAGGTATAAATCAAAAAACCTTGATTCGATTGATATCTGATTCGAAATTAATAAGCATTTCTTCAACGGATTCAGGACCTGGAATCCTGAATCAAATACCAACATTGTAACAGAGTGAGTATTAACTATAACTACTTTTCTATACAACTCTGTGATTTAATTTTTGATTTGTATGATAATGAATTTTTTCCTTTTGATACAGGTGATGACATCTCACTGGAAACATCGTATATACGAGAGGAACTTGATAGTCGTTTGTTCTTTGATTTAGTTTTCGTTTTTAAAGTTTTTAATTTGCGTTTTTGAACAAATTGCGGTGTAAACGAAAACAAATCATCTGAGCTATTATCAAGACCCCTGGCTTTTTCTATTGGTTGATCATATTTAGCATTTTCAGAATCAGCAATAGTGATTTTATCAATTTGACTTTTGTCACTAAAATTAATATTATATTTATTCTACGAATTTTCCTCGAGTTATAAAAAAGCAATATATAAAATGAAAAATATACCTATTTCCCGAAAAGATTATTATATCAGGGAATTCTTTCTGTTTTTTTTTGTTGCCAGCTTTTTTTTTACCTACCCTGGGTTTCCGTGGTTTTCGAGTTTTCTCAACACTTTTTGATTTTTGGTTTTTAGTAGGTTGCTTTAATTTAGTACTAGGATTCTCTACAAGAAGTGCAATATTAAAAATAGTATAATTCTGCATTTTTTCAGCAATTCAATGAACCGGTGAATTTTTCAACTTTTATTTTTGTCAGTTTAATCTTTATTTTCATAAATAATATATTAAACGATATATTACACTTTCTATTGAATTCCTTAACACAATGGTTCTCAACCCGTGTTCCGCGATTACGCTTCCAGTGTTCCGCGAAAAAAATGACATTTTTTTTAAATTTGCATTTAAGATACATATCATCAAAAACCTCAATTAATTTTTTTATAAGATGATTCAATAAGAAAGCCGTTACACAGATATAAAAACATACAAATATAAAAGCGTTTTTATCGCTTGTTATTGTTACGCGTAGTATTTTCTTTGCTTATAAAAAGTCATTGTTTACCTTTACGACAGATTTATAGTAATTTGTGATTGGTCACTAATTGTTGGCAAGTATTTTTTGTTATGTGTTCCGCGTAAAAAAATCATGTGAATGGTGTTCCGCGCTTTTATATTAATTGAGAACCACTGTCTTAACCTAAAATATTATTACACATAATATATTTTAGCTAGGGAGAAAATTTTATTTTTCCACATTCTTTAATATCCCAATTTATATTCGATATTTCTTAGCAATTTCTATTTGAGATGAAGGAATCAGGTTTCTTAACTAAAATTCATTCAAGTATTTTCTTTATTTAGAGGAAGTTGAAACTTTATAATTATCCTATCAAATCTAAGCATTAAATGCTCGAAGTGTTAAAATTGTAATTGACTACAGTATAACCTCGTTCTTAAGCGGACCTTTTTTAGAAAATTTTTGAGGAAAAAGTGAGGAGGTCGGCTTACGAGCGGATCATAAGTAATTTATATAATTTCTCTATTTATGGCATATTCACTTACAAAATATTTTACAAAATATAAAGGACTTTCATGGAAAACATTAATTACTTCATTGATAAATCAAATTTTCTTCTAATTTCTTTGACTTATTTAAATGCTTTATAAGATTTAGAATTACAGTGAAAGAAGAATGTCGTACGATATTTTATTTGAATATTTTTATACACCGTTAATTTTCCATGTCATCACAAAACTACTAACTTATTATTTTCGATGAATTCATGCAAATTTGCCTTAGTGAAGAAAGAATTTTTTCCAATTTGTTTATTTATCTATATTTCAAACAAAACAATTTGGAAATTTTGAGATTTATTAATTCAAATATTTTTTATTAAGTTTTT